>OY970825.1:15463577-15727320 GCA_963853835.1 Calendula officinalis | reverse complement strand
CAACTATTCACAGTTCGCACCAAAAGATTAAGCCAGTTATTAAGGTTAAACCGGACCACATTCTTGAACATTGTTCAAGCTAATGTTGGTGATGGGGCCGTTATTATGAACAATCTTCTCAAGGTTTGTCTTACTCTTTATTAGAATGAGGGACTATTTAGTCATTTTATATGGTTGATATATATCTAAAACACTGTTGTTGTTCTGAATCAGCATTTGAAAGAAATGGATGATCCGCTTATGGAAGGGGTAT
Source organism: Calendula officinalis (assembly GCA_963853835.1). Classification (NCBI taxonomy): domain Eukaryota; kingdom Viridiplantae; phylum Streptophyta; class Magnoliopsida; order Asterales; family Asteraceae; genus Calendula; species Calendula officinalis. Next base: position 15,727,067 of record OY970825.1, on the reverse strand, counting down.
TATTGGAAACGGAAAAAATGTTGGCTCATGGCAGGATGGACTTGCCTCTAAGTCTATGTTTTGCTACACTTAGAGGAGACGACCTTTTACTGCACAAATTGTTAAAAAAAGGTCTCGATCCAAATGAATCCGACAACAATGGAAGAACCGCTTTGGTATGCATATAATCAATTACAAAAGGCCAAAATATATTTTAGACCTGACTATTAAAGGTGCAGCATGCTACCCTTGACAAAATGATCGATTTACTACCCTGACTCACTAATTTGGTCGCGTTTTTTTTTTACTTGATTTACTTTCGCTAGAGCTTTTGACGGATTAAAAAAGTACATGTTCATCTCAATATATTGATATTAAGAAGCAAATCATGTGAGAAAACAAGATCAAATTAGTGAATCAGTGTAATAAATTGACCATTTTGTCTAGTTTATGGTATTATGTTGCACCTTTAATAGTTCAACAGCCAAATTTATGGTATTAAAATGTATTTTAGCCATTACAAAAAATTCTTCACATACAAGGCCCCTGTCTTAATTTTCTATGTATTTTATGTTTTTTCAGCATATAGCAGCATCAAAAGGAAGTGAAAACTGTGTGCTTCTGTTACTAGATTATGGGGCAGATCCTAATTGCACAGATTCTGAAGGAAATGTACCATTATGGGAGGCTATAACGGGAAACCATGAAAAAGCAATTAGAGTTTTATCAGAAAACGGTGCAACTTTATCATATGGTGACGTGGGCCAATTTTCTTGTATTGCAGCCGAACAAAACAACTTAATTTTACTCAAACAAATAATCCGGTACGGTGGTGATGCCACCCGGTCACGAAAAGACGGGACCACAGCTCTACATGTGGCGGTCTGTGAAGGTAATGTTGAGATAGTCAAATGGTTACTAGACCAAGGCGTCAATATTGACCAACAAGATAATCAAGGGTGGACCCCACGGGACTTAGCCGACCAACAAGGCCACGAAGAGATACAAAACCTCTTTCTAACAGTAAAGTTTACAAACAATAGAATGGTCCCACTCGTCACGATCCCTGAGGAGAAACGGGCCCGAGCCCAGGCCCGGGCCCGTGACAGGGACCGTGAGGTGAAGTTTCTCGGGCGGTTCAAAAGCGAGCCGACCATGGTTCGAACCGGGTCACAAGACGCGGATGACGGGTCGGTGGGTCGGGCACGTAGGAGACGAAGAGGTGATAGTTTTCATAATTCTTTATTTGGGATTATGTCGAATGCTCGAGAGGGTGAAAATAATATAGATTTAGTATCACCGAGACCTAAAAGCATGGCGGTTATACATAAAAACCAGGGTAGGGTGGTTGTAAGTTGTCCCGAGAAAGCGGATATTGCAGGGAAGCTTGTTTTTATACCGAAAACGTTACAAGAATTGTTAGAAATTGGAGTTAAGAGATACGGGTTTTTGGCTTCAAAGGTTGTGACTAAAGAGGGTGCGGAAGTAGATCAGATAGAAGTAGTTAGAGACGGTGATCATTTGGTGTTTGTTGGTGATGAAAGTCAGACAGTTGAAGAATCAGATGAAACAAGATAACATTATAAGAGTATAATTTGTAATTTTTGCATTTGTTATATGGTGAGGATGGTGAAAATCTAAGATAACACCATCAGCAGCCAGCTAATCTATCTCTGTATTTGTTAGATGTTTAACTTAGTAATATAATGGTCAATTTCAAGAGCAAGAAGACAGAAATAACCAACCACCTGAAACGATCATATTTGTATTTATATAATATATGTATATGTGCTATATATATTTATATTACAGACTGACTCGAGCTATATATATAGTATTATTTAGCCTAGAGCAAAGTAGCTTATAATACTTGAGGTGGGTCTGGTATTGTATGTGAAACTTACAAAAGCTTGAGCATTCTTAGGCGGTCAGCATGTTCTGGATCCAGTTTTGGAGGGGTGTAACGTCCATGAAGATCCTCCACCACATACTCCTACCACAAAACAAAAAAAAAAAGGAAAAAATTAATATTTTGTACAAATATTAACGAACTGATTAGTTATTAAATACCTACCTGTGTAAGCTCTCTTTTGGTGAGGATATGATAGTGCCTCTGCCAGATCCTTTGGATAGCCATGGTAGCAGCAAGAAAGCCATATGCAATACCAAGAATCACAAAGATAACCACAAAAATGATGACCAGTGCAAAACATGCTTCCATTGATGCGGGAAAACAGTCCAAGATTCCCCAACCGAAACAACAGTTTTGGCAGCCCGAAATGCGTGGGTCGTTGTTGAAAGATGAACAGTGAATTATGAGCCCCAAAAACCCAAGCACCACAAAGAAGAATATCACCCCTGCTCAATAACTTCAACTCATTTACCAAACTATCATAATATATTAGATTTAATTGATACATTACGATAGTAGTGACTGACTTAGGTATATTCTTAACACTCATTCTAAAGGTGGCAAAAACGGGCAGGTCAGATGAGTTGGGTAACAGGCCAAAAATAGATTCAGGTCAAAACCAGTTGACATTAACCACTTAATGTACAGTTTTTTATTCTTATATAAATTATGGGTGTAGATATGATGAAAATAAATTGTTTATTGCAAAAGTAATATAATATTAATAAATATGATTAATATGCACTTTGGGTGACTTTCTACCTGCTTGACCCACTGGACCGTTTCTTTCTTAGCTATTTCTGTTTATTTTACCCATTTGACCGGATAGCCAGAGAACATAACAAGAATTGACCCATTCATAAGTAAGTGGGTCAAAATTGGTTTATCCCAATGCAATTTTTAATTGAGTTAAACAAATGGCATGTATCTCTATTCATCAGTTGGTTATTAAATGTCATTAAACAGCAAATTATAATTGGAACAGTGTATTTAAGGATTTAACATTTCCATCTTACTTACTTCCTTTAGAAGAACGTCATTAGAAAGAAAAAAGACGAACTAACCAATGACGAGTCTATTCCTGTTTAATATGTTTTAAGTACTTAAACAGCATCTCGTATTTAGCATAAATTGTTAAGTGCTCATTTAGTTAACTATTACTACCTCCGTATCAAAATAAGTGATACATTTGAGAAAACACGGTTTTTGAGGCAAAAGATTAAAAAGTAGTTTAAGATAGATTAAAGTGGATATTTAGTGGAGAATGGATCCCACTTCTTTCGAATAAAATGATATTAATGATGTTTAAAAGTAAAAGTAAGGGTAAAAAGGTAATTTTACTTTATTAAAGGTAATTTTTACCAAATAAGATAAGTTTTTTATCACTTATTCTGTTCCACCCCTAAATAGAAAGTGTATCACTTATATTGATACGGAGGTAGTATATAAAATATTGAAATTGAAATTACCTATACAATAGTAGAATGGTATAGGATGAGTTGATAATATACGGTCCCAGCTGTCGCTAAAAGAAGTCCTAAAAGCCCCATCTTTGTCAGCAACATATGCAGCACCTCCCATCAGCCCAACCACCTGTATCAACAAGCTTTCCCATTATTAAAGACCGAATAATTATAATAATAAAAAGATGCAGAAATAAATAACAGATACTGCACGTGTTGCATACAACATGGACCATTACACATTAGGATGATGACAAACCAATTCAACGTGACGCATATACGTCTTTCCTTAATTATTACAAAATATAATAATAAATAATAATCATTTTATCACGTCAGAGAATTCAAAAACAGGCTCAACCGACATATTTAGACAGCGGTGACGTGGCAACTAACCACGTGCCCTAAAGAGAAATAAGAAAAGAATTTGCCAATTCTACATAACATAGAGAATTGCCTAATTAGTTGAATACAAAATCATATCACACCAAAAATGCGGATAGAGGGACTGAAAATAGTTACAGCTCATATTTTTAGGATTTAAAAGGAAATTTGAATATAATATATACATCACAAGAAAATAGCACAAATTTTTAGTAACATTGAAGGAAAATAAGAATTCAGACCGTTTGTACAGCCAGAAAAACATCCCTTGCAACAAACAGCCTGAATTTAATCTTGCGCCAGGAATTGTCTTTTATCTCAACAACTTGAAGATGAAACTGAGCTTTGCAAGTCATGCAATGTGAAAAGGCAAACCCTTCCTGTCAAAATTAACACGTAAACGCATAAAAATTGGAATAAAATTAAAAAATATTTTTTATTCCAAAAAATAAATTAATAATTCGTACCTTGACAGATCGCCAGTGATCAAGGCATGCACGATGCACAAACTGCTGTGTGCCTTTGCACATGCATGGGGATATCAGATCATCATCTGTCGAAAATCAAAAGAAATATCAAATGATTACGTATTATTATGAGATATTTGTTACCAAAAAAGTCGGAAACTAAGAGGACAAGTTGACGTAACGTATAAACTTTGTCGGATTCTTAGGTTAAAAGCACGTGTATGGAAACATATGGTTATTGCTTTTAACACTTTTAAAAACATCTCGAATGCTAGTAGTATACTAGATTATTGTTATTGTAACAATATAAAAACTAAAAAAAGAAAAGAGAAATAACTACTATGAATCACATTTAGAAGATCATGAATAACAAAACCAGTGTCAGACTACACTCATTAATTAGTTAAGCACAGATATTGTATGATTTGTATCTCTCTCCACTTAATATATTATCAAATCCATAAGCGGTTATCTGCACAAATACATGTATATATACTATTTTGTGGAATATACAGGTATTTGACTTACTTTAGCTTGAGAAAGCTCATACAAATTGTGTGATTCGCAAGCAGCATTGTATGATGTGAATTCAAGAGAAGACATCAACATAAGTCAAAGTTAACTTAGTACTATTATATTCCAGAATATCAAAGTTAACTTAGTACTATTAAATCATTTGATAATTATAATATGTTACAAAATTTGCATTTCCTTTCTCATTGGTCAAACAGTTGTAGTAAGAAGCATCTGAAACAATAACCAAAATACCATTCAAAATCCCTCTCTACAGCAACCTGAAGACGAAATATATGCAGAAGCAACTCTAAACAGCTTTTAGGAATAAACATATCAATCAGGTACACAATTAACACCTTTACACAATTACATAAATTACAGCAGAAGTACTTAAAGCATTTATAGAATATATCAAACGTATAATGACTACAATATTTGTTAACATGCTCATGATCACCAAATAAGTATAAACTCTACAACTGAGCGACTCACTAAATATAACAAAAATCAAAATTCACAATTCATAGAAAAACATAAAATTCACCTTCATCGCCGTCACATTCAAGACAAATACGACAAGTAACAATCGATCCAGCTTCAACATCTTCATACTTGATCTCACTAGAACCCGAAGCGGCCAACGACGGTGAATCAGAATCAGCATTTTGATGATTCTGAAGTAAAGGATCCGTATCGCTAGGGTTTCCAGAACCGCAATCTTCTAGCTCAATTTCACCGCTCATTTTTGCAATTCGTAACCTAATTAACCAGTGAAACCACCAAAAGAACCGTAAATCAATAAACAAACGCTCAAATTCACATATGATAATGAAAATGAAACTGAAGTGTATAGTGAAGTGATCAAATTGTTAAAAATAGTAAGTAGAATTCAAAATGATTTGAGTTTACCTGAAATTTGCATAAATATTTTGGGGAAGAACTGAAAATATGGTGATAGAAAATGTACGACAGCTCCGTCAGCTCATAGAACCGACTGCTGGTACGTGGGCATGCTCATCTATTATCTATTTATAACCACTTTTCCCCAAATAAATACTACTCCTGCCCTTTTTCCCGTATAAAAACTCACTTTATGTTGACTTTAAAGTTGTATAAAATAATTGAAAAATGGTTTTGGTGTGATTATTTGTGCATAAATATGTGTCTACTTATTTGATGATAAAAATTGTCAAAATTAAGGATTGATATGAGGAAAGGAAATCAGTGGATTATAAATGTCAAACTTAGAAATGGATAAGCAAAAATAATTACATATCTTTTAGAGGAGAAATGGTATTGATTCTTATCATATTTGTCTACTTATTTGTCTACCAATTTGATCATAAGTAAACAGAATTAATAAATTACACATGTTAAGTTTAGAAGTGGTAAGAATATGAGCAGGAAAAAAAATGTATAAAGAAATATCATTTTTCCTTTTAAAAACTAAGTATATATTTTTTTTAAAATTTATGTATTTTACTGGAGTAATCCAAAATGAAAAAAGTTCTTTTTTGTTTCAAAAACCTTCAAATTGACTTTTGAACTCATTTTTTTATCGACGTGTCTCCGAGTATTCCTTGATCATTTCCTCTGGTACGAAATGAGCTACTTCAAATAAATTCATTGCTCCGGCCCAGAAAATGCTGAGGTTGCTGAAAGAATTGCTGAGACAGACCGCCGACTCCAACTACCGTCCATGTACGATCCATACTAGAAAAACTTCTTGGATTAAAAAAAGTAAACAACTTTGCTGACAATTACATATTTTTTTTGGTCAGATAAACTAAAAATTCCAATGGCTTTGGCTAACAAAATTCTCATTCTCACTCCCAACAACTTTGGGATGTGGAAAAACAGAATCAAGCAATATATGCTTATTACTGATTATTCCATGTGCGAAGTTGTTGTAATTAGGGTTTCTACCAGTAGTAAACTTGGAATAGTTTCTACTGATGTTTGAAAATTTTGAAAATTGAGGAAAACGATTTTGTTTTCCATTGTTTTTGAAATGGATACTTATAGGTTATTGTTCAAAGCTAGTGGTTAGAATGGTACACGGGCCATTCGAATGGATTATTGACACCTGTTACGGTCTAAAATGGATACTTATAGGTTATTGGTCACCGTAAGCATAAAAGTACTGTACATGCTTTTTTGAAAAGATTTGGTTCGGAATTATTGGACCTGTGTTTTTGGTAAACCACCAATTATAGAGATAGAGTGAGTTTTATAGAGTTTATGGTTGGAGATGCTCTAACTCATTCATTGTCAATCGAAGACATAAGTCACAAATTCTAGGGTTTGAATGCATTCGTTTCGATTATCAATTTTGTTCAAATTTGGCGTAGTAAAGTCTTGTGCTATAAATGCATAAGCGGGTAAAGAGTACATGTGTTCTGAGAAATATTTACCATCCGAAAAGAGGAAAAAAGGAGTCTTTGTCTAAAGAAATGCGAAAAAGAATTTGCAATAATAAAATTTAAATATTTAACAATGACATTTCTTTTTTTTTTGTTCGATCTATTTAGCTTATTTGTTCATCAAACCTCATGTGCTTACACTCCTCAACAAAATGGGATTGTTGAAAGGAAACATAAGAGGAATGTATAAACCAATGCTTTGGAAGAAGCTTGTACAGTTTGGGAAGGGGTTTTGATTGATAAAAAAGAAGAATCTACTTCAACCGATATGCCCTTAGGCACGACCATACATAACATACGGAACGTTGGGCATATTAGCGGGTCTATTTCATCTTAGCGTCCGCCCGCCACATGTAATACGAGCAAGATAAGCAATGATACTACGAAGAGGAATGATTCATAATAGTCATTATGAATCAGTTAAGTATTAAGTTAAGTTTAACTTATTACTAGATTAGTTTAACTAACTAATTAATACAAGCAATTGTACAAACCGTAATTGGTGTCAATAACCAAAACGAATGCGCGTGAACCATTATAACCACTTGCTATGACCAATAACCTATAAGTATCCATTTTAAACCGTAATAGGGTTCCATAACCTATACGAATGGCCCTTGAACCGCTATTACCACGGTTATTGGTTATAGCTAGTGGTTATAATGGTTCACGCGCCATTCGTATCGGCTATGGACGCTAATTACGATTTAACAAGGATACTTATATGTTATTGGTCGAAGCTATTGGTTATAATGGTTCATGGGCCAATCGTATGGGTAATGGACACCTAGAGAGCCAAAAAAGGATCTTTCGTGTATAATCCTGCATAATCTCGAATGTTCGTTTAAAAATTGGATACTTATAGGTTATTGGTCATAGCTATTGGTTATAATGGTTCACGGGCCATTAGTATGGGTTATCAACACCAATTACAGTTTAAAAAATGGATACTTATAGGTTATTGGTTATAGCTAGTGGTTATAATGGTCCCAATTGATCTTTTTCCGGTTGTGGATAAACAAACTAACTTTTCTTCATTACTCTTCGTAGTAAAATCAAATTCATATGGAATTTTCCTCTTTTCCGAAATCAACCAATGAGTTAATTATACTACCCTTCTTTGGTATACCCAATTCTAGTGAATTTTGTATCATGACACGAATCTGATTAAAAACTCCGAGCTAACCCAACCCCAATCAAATTCAAATCTAATAGTAATTTACATCGGTATTGTGCGGTATTTGTGCTGGTAACTTTTTATTGGAACATATAATATATATGTTTTATGTAATGGGAAATTGCAAAAAAGAATAGGATCGACACAAAAATCTAGGAAAAAAAAACTTGTTACCCACAACTCTGCTGGGTAAGCTGGTTTTTCCTATGTGTATGTAGGCTTGCACTTTAGTTCATATAATGATATAATGACATCATATGACACATAAGCAATCACATCACATCACTTTGCTAGAAAATACCCACCAGACCACCACATACACTCACATGTGAAAGCCCCCTACCAAAATAGCCTAAAAAGTTGGTGCATGTCAGAGAGCCACATGTGTGGCCTCTTCTGGTCGTGGCTCATGCAACACTGCATGGAAGGACCGCACCGTGGGCGGGGGTGGTGTTCCCCTTCCCACTATACCGTGATGCCTTTTCCACCGTGAAGGCATGCTCATATCGGGTAACCTTATACAATGAGTGACATAAAACAATCATATTTCATAAGATTTATGGTTCTGAAATGATATAATGTTTTATGTAAAGTACATAGGATTGTACTCGAAACATTTTGATGTTATCAATGAATTAATCATGACATAAAACTTTTCACCAACCTAGTATTGACACGTTTAACTAATATTTTCTCGGGTTACAATCAATGAAGGAATTTGTGGGCCAAGTATGTATATAAGATTACTGTTTTATGTTATGGAAAACAACATATATTTTGGTTTGTAAACATTAACTTTATATAGTCGATTTTGTAAACATTAACTTTATATAGTCAACTTTATGTCGTGTTTACAAACCAACGTTATATTGTTGTGCTTATCCATGAACGTTACAATGAGTTGTTGTGTGACAGCATCCGGGTGGTGACATACTTCCAGCTAATTACACTTATTGAGTAATACTTATATCTACTGGATATCACCGCAAATCAGCATTATTTGGTCTATGGACTAACAAACCTGAGAAAAATTGAATATAAGCCCATTTTTAGTTAGAATGTTTGTTTTACCCATTTTGGAAGGAAAAAAATGAATATTTACTCCTTTTTTAGCAATGACCCCAAAGATAAAATGATTAGTTAAGTTTTTTTTTTTTTTGTTTGTTTTTTTTTTTTGAACGGCAAGTTAATAAGTTAGTGGTTCGAGCCTAGACAGTGACATACACAAGGGGCAGTTACAACTTTTTATGAAAAATGATTAGTTAAGTAAATATAATTATTAAAAAAATGAAAAATATATCAATATAATTAACATTTAATAAAAGAAAAAAATATCTAAGAAGACAGTTACAACTTTTTATGTTTTGCGCATGACAAATTGTAACATTCATTTTGAAAGGACACTAATTTTAGGAATAGTCTACCTTACAATTTCAGAATTACGGACCATCGATGTAAAATTTGATACTTCAGGACTAAATCTAATTTTTTTTTTGACAAAATACACAAACAATTCGCGTAATTTACTCATAGTTTTGGTTTAGGAAGTTAGCTTAGTTGTTTTTATAGGGTTAATTTCACAAAATAGTAATGAAATTTCAGAAGTGTTCCATTTAGGTGATTCAAACTTTAAATTCACTAGATAATAGTAACCAAGTTTCAAAAGTGTTTCATTCATTTTTTGAAATTTACTTATAATTATAAGTTACCAAGTCACTTTAATTTCATCTCACTAAAAAAGTCATTTAATAATAATAAAAACTAATTTATTCATTTAATTTAATTTATTTATTCATTAAAAAACACACTAATGACGATGGCTTTGAAAGGTATGATCAATGCTATCAATCATAAAAGGAAGAAGATGATGTCTCAAACTTAATATCATCGGATCATGAAGATAATGATGTCGATACTTTGAACAAAACAATCCACGATCATTTCTTGATTTTTCTATGTTATGATAGTGATGATAAGAGAGACATTAGATCTTTTGAAGATTGGAGTCGTAATGAAGAAATAGAAAAAGAAGATGATGAGAGTAATGGTGTTGAGTAAAAAGTAGAACAACGGTTGAGAGACATTTGTTATTTGTATTAGACTTTAGATTCCTTTTGAAAGTAATATATTTTCGTTTTTAATATTTTAAAAAAGAATTATTAGTGGCTTTTTTAGTGAGATGAAATTAAAGTGGTTTGGTAACTTGTAATCATAGGTAAATTTCACATGATTAGAATACTTTTGAAACTTGGTTACTATTACGTAAAGAATTTAAAGTTTAAGTGACCTAAATAAAACACTTCTGAAACTTCGTTATAATTTTGTGAAATTAACCCTTTTTTATATAGTCTAACTTGTGTAATTAAAATATTACTAGTATATTACCAGCAACTTTTTTAATAGAATAAACATACATATATTTGACAAATAATTTAATCCGATCTATCTCAACTCATACTAAAAATTATCCATTTTAACCTACTTTTAATTACATTCCGATATGAGTAGTGACATTTTTGCTTACTATTAATTACATTCCGAAATGAGTAATGACATTTTTAACAATATTTTTTTTTGAACGGTCAGTTAATAAATTAGTGGTTAGGGCAATATGCATTCTCTCGAACCCTCCACCTATGAGGAATAAACCTCACCATTTGTCCACGACGGGACTTGAACCTATGACCTGGGTCATGGGCAACACTTTTTTTCCCCACCAATATCACTAGGCTAGAATTTAACAATATGAATAATCCATTCAGTATTTGATACAAAATTAATAAATAAAAACCTAAACAACTTCTCTATTTTTATTTTCTCATTTAATTTTGCCTATGTATCTCGAAAATTTTGTGCATCTCGAAAATTTGTGACACAGGTTTTAGACATATATCATTACTCTTTTAGAAATTAAAGTCTAGTATAGCATTTAGAGAATCTAATATGGTGGTTTGAGCCAAACGCACACATTAGCGTCACCTCAACGTTCATCATTTAGCATTCACACCCGAAATACTTTTTCCCTTATAACTCAAATTATTATACCTATTTTAAACTTTTTATTAGGCTAGAAATGCTAACATAACACGTTACATATTACGACTGATAGCATTTGATACATAACAAATCTATACATTTTGAATATTAACATTAAAATATTGATAATGGAAATCCCACAAAATCAACCCTGGCAACCAACCCACTTATGAACAATCTTTTGTGTGAATAAATGGTGCCCAAACACTAAAACCTACCACATTTTGATGTTTCATTGACTAACTCAGTATTGACTTGAAATCTAAGGCAAAAGTAAATCAACATAAAAAAAATGATTAATAAAACGGTCAAAATAGAAATAGTCAACGATCATAAAACCTTACTGATGGATGTTAGACTTGGTGATATAATCACTAAAACCTTCTTTAAAATTGGAAAATTGCCTCTTCAATAATTTATAAGATTTCAATTCCTTTGGCCCAAAACTTGTAATATCTTCATCAAAATTAAACTTGATACCACAATTCGAGTCAAACAATTCTTTCGCATCCTTTTGACCAACTTTATAAACCAAGTTCGTATATTTCTCATCTTCAAATACAAAATCCTCCATAATTTCATCATCATCAACCGACATTTTATCACAATTTCCAGCACTCGGCTTATACGAACAAAACGATTGTAAACTCTGAGAACCGTTAAAAACATCTTCATTATCATCAGCAAGAGAAACTGTATGATCAACACAATTTTGAGATTCAGCTGAAGTAATCTCACTAGCTAATTTCATCACCTCATTACATTCATCATCGATTGCTGAGTCAGCAGGAACAAAATCTGTTTTTAACAACTGTGTTTTATGAAAACTCATTAAAAACGGGACGGGAATAACGGGGCCCACTAAAGAATTACTCGGTTTTTGGTTTTTTGACCATTTACTGCTACGAGATGAAGAAAACCGGAAGAAAAAAGGCGGTAAATGTGGCTGCTGACATGGCACTTCCATGAACTCAAACGGTAAATATTTTAGATTCTTGTGTACATCTGGAATATCTGAATAGGTTAAAAAACCAAATCTTAAAATGTTTTTAGGTAAATTTGCCCATATTTTTCTCAAGGCAATTTCATGTACACTTGTTGGTAAACTAATGTCTTTAAATACATCATGAATATTTAAATAACCACCAGAACCAAAAGTATTTATTTTTTCGCATATATTTTCATGAAAATCTTTCCCGAAAGAAGATTTTCCCGAGATTTCATTTTCAGAATTTTTATTTAATTCTATACTCAAAACTCGGGAAAGATTGGAATTTAAGTACCCGTCGAGCCAATCGAGTTTTAAATATATAAACTTTTTTTTGAAGTTATATCCTTCTTCATGTGTTTCATACAAAACAGAATCTTCTAACCCTAAAACCTGTTCAAATCGACATTTTTCTGAATTTTGTGAATAATCCCATGATGCACAGTATCTATGCAATTCAAGATTCCCCGGAGATGTTAATGTTATAACTGAAAACCCACCGAAAACATCGGGTTTGAATAATAAAGATGATATTTTTTCATCAAGAATTCCAAACCCTAAAACAAATTCCTTTTTTTGTTGCCAATTAATCCAATTTGGGAGCTGATCCTTTGAAAATTCCTCTTTTACAATACAGCTACCACAATTGCATTCATTAGTAATTAATGAAATATTGGAAGGATGTCCCCATGGATAATAAGACGAAACGGGCTCGGGCTTGGGCCCGTTAACTTTTGGCCCGTAACAAAAAAGACTAAATTCCCCGTTCCAAAACGAGCCCAATAAAATACCAAAACCATTTTCAGAAGACCAATTATATGTAACATCCTCAGATTGTGACCTTAATTCAGACAAACTAGAAACTAAAACATAACTAGGGTTAGCAATATTGTGGGCCCATTTTACGGGGATCATTGGTTTATTTATATCACAAAGAAAAAGTTCATGATTTGAAGCTAAAGTGAAATTAAATCGATCATGAGCAACAACTGAGAATGCAAGATATCTGTCATTATCATTGACTTTTAGTAACTGGATGGCAGTTGACTTTTCCGACCTTGAGTCAACGAGAAAAACGGAACTTGAATGGACAATGATTATAATTCTTCGATGCCAATTGAAATCACAACTTAACCAACCGCCTTTTTCGGAAAATGGTGGCACGTTGTATTCAAGTTTGACTTTTTTTGCGGTCAACGGTGGAGATGAATCTAAATCGAATAGGAATAAATCACCGTTTTCTAGCAGGATTAGACTTTCTTCGGGCAAATGAGGGCTCCAACAAGCGTGTGCAATTGATGAAGTTTTGAATAATTTGTTGCCAATTAATTTTAATGATGGTGTTATTTTACCAGAATTATCAATTGTGATTCTGATTTTGTAGTAATGAATTGAATAGTTAGTGTGAACTAATAAGTAACCAATTGTAGAATCACCTGAAACAAATAAGAAAGTAGCTCAGTTATAAATTAAAAAAAAAAAAACTAAAATTAATATTTTAATGCACTATACTGACAGTAGAGGTGGCAATTTCGACCCGTTTAGGCTCGACTCGCGTTATGTTATATCTCTAATGGGCCATATGGGTAAAACAAAAATAATAGTTTAAACTGAAACGGGTCAGAAGTTGCCCAAAGTGTAACTTTTAAAGCCTAAAACCTCGTAAATCATTTTATTAAAAAATTATTTTTAAAGAAATAGGACAAACCTATGTAATCATATTTGGTACACTAACTGTTAATAAAATAATTTAAAATTTTGGAATAAAAAAAGCTTAAAAGGAAACGGGTCGAAAGTCTCTCAAAGTGTATGTTTAAAATTGATTATTATTGAAAAAACAAAATCTATCTAATCATATATGGTACACTAAGATGTTGCTTGTTTTTTAAGAGGTTTATATGTGGTTCTGAAAGCTGAATCATATAATATTGTCTGTTTTATAAACTAAACAAACGTCTGAATGTTAACAATTTTACTCTTCAAAATATTGACTAGTAATGCAACCCTCTCACATCCTCGTTTTGCCACCTCTACCATTAAAAAATTAATAAATGAGGTACAAAATCGGAGCGCAAAATTGTTAAAAAAAAAGAAAAAAGAAGTAATTACCTGAAATACATTCACGGTCAGCAAGTGGGGTCACTAAAATCTTAACAATCCGATGATTCAAATTATTGGACATATAAACATCACTTTCACCATTACTACCGCTCACATTCAATTTCGAATCCTCAACAGACAACAAAACAAACCCAACTTGATCCGAATTACACCCAGTAGGAAAAAAAGCAATAATGGAATCCGTACCAACACATGTGATCAACTGGAGTGAATTGTGTGCCAGAAATCGATCAGAAAACGATGCAATTTGGGAAGAAATTGAAGTGGTGGTTGAAGGAAGGATAGAAGAAGATGTGTGAAGGAATCTAGAGAGAGAAAGGTTAGGGAAAGGAGGAGGGATTTGAGGAGAGAGAGAAGGCGTTGAGAAGATTTGATGGTGGGATTGTGGGTTGGAAGATGGGTTGAAGATCAACGGTCCGATTTTGTTGGTGGTGGTTGGCTGGAGTGGTGGAGAATGGATGGATGAGATTGGAAATCGAGATATCCATTCGCCTGGAGAGTCTTGCATTTTGAATTTGGTGGTTGAAGATTATTAACTGAATGATCTGCAAAAGCAAAAGAGGAAGTTTGTTAGTATGACTAGAAGAGAGCTCGGGTTGACTAAACTTGGAGAACAAGTTAATATAATTACTATGTCAATTCAATACCTTGTTTACCGATAATAAAAAGTCTAATCCTAATATCATATAGTATGCTAAAACTAAAACACTAACTTTTTGGAAGATAACATTCACTACAATGATCTAACTAGAATCCAGATTCCAGTTATGCCAAAATTATGAAACTATTTCCAACAGTTTATAGTTTTAAGCAATTACAAGAACGCCTGCATTCTGAAATACAAAAACCAACCAATATTACTAAAAAGCTGCAATTTACCTATATTGCAGAAGAGAATCATAAGATTAAAGGGGAAAAACACCTGATTTGCAAAAAAATTTTAGCCCACTATTGAGCAACCAAATCGAATCACTATTTTTGCACTAGTGCAGTTTATACAAATCATAAACTAGTATCAAAATTGCTACACATAATCAACCATTCTTTTAAATAACACAATGTTTCAACTTTTGAAAACCATAATTATGTGTAGAATCTATTTTATATTCATAAATGATTGCAAAATTACCTCCTTTAAAAAACCCAATTGGAACATCAATACATCACCCAAAAAAAACGAATTGCAACAATCGTAAAAAATCAATACTTGTAACATCAACCTTTAATAAGCCCTAAAAGACATGAGGCCCTGTTTCATGGCACCTGATGAACGTGGCTATGGCCGGCCCTTGGCAACAACTAAACTTATAACTCAATTTATGCATAAGTTAGAAGTTTAAATTGGTTGTACCGATTTAATTGTCAAATTCAACGCTAATTTAGTCAAATACAATTGATTACAGTAGGAACACTCAAAATATGAACAGAAATAAGAAAGAAAACCTACTGATCTGCTGCAGTCGTGCGTTTGAGATTGGAGATGAACGGGTTAATCTTAGCGGGAAGCACAGTGGAACATTCGAGTTCGGAAGAATAGCAACAACAGCTTTGGGGTTCGGAGTTATAGATTTGCTCGTTTTGGATTTCAGTTCTGGTCGCTTCTGCAGCTAGGTTTCTGATGCTCAATAGGTTTTTATTTGGGCTAATTTTTGTAGCTCCAGTGGGCTAATTTATTTCACGTATTCACAGTTGGGTCGGGTCTTTGTGGGCCGTTTAAGGGCTGTTTTGGGAAAGTTTTCAAACTTAAACTTATGAACAAGCTCATGTTGTTGTTTTCTCGATGTTTTCTCACGTTTTCGATAAAACCCTCTCTTAAAAGTATTTTAACAATACTTTGGCTGATATTAGTATCAAAATAAGTGATACAGTTTTTATTTAGGATTGAATCAAAATAAGTGATATACTTTTAAAATTTATCTTATTTGATAAAAAATGAGACTTATTATCCACTAACTATTTGATTTTAATAAAGTAAATTACCCTTTTACCCTTACTTTTATTTTTATACTCACTAATATCATTTTATTCAAAAGGGGTGCGACTCATTTTTCACTAATTATCCACTTTAATATATCTTAACCCACTTTTTAATCTTGTCTCAAAAACCATGAATCTTCAAATGTATCACTTATTTTGATACGGAGGTAGTATAAACTTACGAAGAAACGTTCAAGGAAGTCTATCATTTTTGTAAAGTCCTGAGGGACAAATCTCAGCCCTTAGATCAATCAACCCCAAATCACAACCACCACCAACATCACATTTGATTCAACACATCAATACCACTACAATCTCATGTGTATTAAATCACATGTGATTGCACACCGCCAACCCCCCCCCCCCATGTATATTAAATCACACGTGATTCAACATCACTGACCACCACCACCAACCTCTGTCGGCCACCGTCTCCACCACCGGCAACTCCTCGCCACTGTCACTGATTTCAATCACATGTGATTGCATATCCAACCACATGTGATCGCGGTGGCCGGAGGCGATTGGAGACGGCGGGCAGCAGCGGCCGGAGGCGGCAGTGGCCGGTGGTGGTGGTTGTATATTGAATCACGTGTGATTTGATGATAATGATGGTTAAGAGATCTTTTGATCCAACGACTAAGATCTGTCTCTTGGTTTAAAAATCAAAAACTTGTTTGAATACAACTCTAAACTTACAAGTTACAAGTTTAAAAATCCTTTAAATAATCTTTCACAAACAGACTCTTAGTTCATTGGCTCAATTTTAGTTCGATTGCTTTTTGTTTTTCTCGGGTTGTCTTATCTCCTACCTATATATGGAGCAAGGACATGATTTTAATTTGATGACATGTACCAATAACATTGCTTCTTAATGCTGACATGGACGCCGACTCAAAGGGCATAATAGGCAATTAACTTCTTCTTTATATGGAAACATATTCATGTCTTCTCTCGCTTCGTTTTTCGCCCATAGCTTTGTTTTTTATTTGTAAACAAAAAATTTTAAGAAAATCAAAGTACTTAAAATTAATTTCTTTACGAAATAAGTATAGTCATAAAAATTTGAAGAAAAAAAATGTCATGGTTGTAGATTGTGAATTCAATGATTAATTCATAGATTAAGCATAAACAAGTGATAATATAGGAAGATTAAGATGAATGGAATATTTGAACACTTTGCTATTGATGGGGGCTGCTACAATTTGGGCAAAGGTTATGCAAATTAGGTTACTACTTACTATAAATACCTAGCCAAAGTTTCGACTAAATACAAAATGGTCCCTAGACTATTGGTTACAATAAATGTGACCCAACAATGGTTCAAACATTTTACGAAAAAAATCTTATGATCTAAAAATGTAATTTAAATTTATTATGATCACAAAATGTTATAATCTCAAAAATTTTAGGAAAATCAAAGTTCTTAAAATTAAATTATTTACGAAATGAGTATAGTCATAAAAATTTGAAAAAAAAATGTCATGGTTCAAACATTTTACGAAAAAAATCTTATGATCTAAAAATGTAATTTAAATTTATTATGGTCACAAAATGTTATGATCACAAAATGTTACGATCCAAATTTATTATAATCCAATTTTGTTATGATCGAAAGTTATAATAATCAATGTTTAAAAATATTTTGATCCAAAAATATTATAGTCTAAACATATTATTATCAACACTCACACATGAAATTGTTGATGATACTATGTTTAGCCTCGATCTTTACACCACATAATTCTTGTATACTATAAAAATGTCAGGTGTCACGCTCATATATTGTAGTTAAAGATAGATGCTCCTGTAATGTGTATGCAAAACATTGATCAGAAAGTAGATTTATGCAATAGAACTAGGCTAATATAATTGAAGGTAAGATCGTGACAAAGTTTGTACAATTTGTGTTATCCCACGTATGATTATTAGTCCTTACGACAAAACAATGCCTTTCAAATTGAGCCGAAGACAATTTCCTATTTAAGTGCGTTTTTTAATGACTATTAAAAAAACCATGGGCGAACATTGTCACGGGTTGATTTGTTTGTCCAAATATCAGTATTCTCACATGACCAGCTATATGTTGATGTATCAAGAGTAAAGAGAAACAAATGCTTGAAAATTATTTGTTGCGACCAAGATGGTAACTATACAAACTCAACAACAAACGTCTTATACAATAAAATTTCGTTTTCTTTTTTAATTTATTTTTACCGATTATTTATGTACAACAAAACCTTTTGTCAGGATCGAATAACCCAAACAGATTATTTAATCACAGATCTATTAACAACGAGAAGTTGCAGCGGATCAACACTCGAGTTAATCGATTAAGAACAATGAATACTGTTAATGAATACAAATAATAATATGAACACAGTAATCACAAAAAGCTTCAATGTATATTGATATGCTCGAACAATACACACGTACGTTTACAATTCGTAAGGAACTATTTATAATAGTCCTTGAAGCCTAAATTATTAACCTAGTTATTCTAGGATTTGATTACAATCAATATACATAAAGATATACATTCTATAACAAACTATACTAGAATCTCGGACTTGATCAGCACTATAAATAGAATCAGTAGTAATCTTTGATCGTCGGTAGTAAATCCAAGTTCAGCATCATCAGTAGTATTTTGCTTTTCAGCCCCATCAGTACTAACTTCAATATATGTTGATCAGTACTAACTGCAGCATCAGTAATAGAATGTTTATATCTGTTTGATATCCCAACAATCTCCCCCTAAACTTGTTAATTCACTTTTAATTAATCAAGTTTCTTCTCTTCTTCATTCTTCTTCTCGTGTTCTTCTAACAATTTTGCTCTTCTTTGTCTACCTTCAATTGTTCTCTGATTTTGCTTCTTCCTTTGAGATATTATGTATTTGCTGTTTCTTTTCACAAAGTAATTAATTTTTTCTTGAAACATCACAGCATCATAAGGTTTCATGAAGGTGTTTGTGAATATTTGATACATTGTTTCCTCTGAGTATGGATATTCTTTTTCAAATAAGTATAAGTCACAGTTTTTACTGGCTCTTTCAAAGAAATACATGTTTACTGTGGGGAGTACATTCCATGCATAAACATTTTCTTTGTTTGTAAATATTTCAGGATAGTTGTCTGGATAGAAAGCAGCATCAATCATCTTAGTTAAGTATCCAGCTCCTGAGTTTTTCCATGATTTCTTAGCCGTTCTTGGTTTTCCAATAATCAACACTTTGATTATATCACTTCTTGAACAAGATCTGACCATAGGTTTCCAACCAGTAAATCTTTGAGTTGTTTTGTCCTCTCTTATGACTTCTATAACATTTTCAACAACTCTCCAATTGATAGTTGGATTATCTTCAATAGGAGCAACAGGAACATCAAAGACTTGTATTTCTTGTTTTCTTTTCTTCTTTGATCCTGTTTCAGATTCAGTTTCTTTCCTCTTCTTAGAGGGCTTTGAAGATTCACCAGGTTTTGGTGTTCTAGAGAGAATGATTGAGGGATCAATTTCAATTAAGACTTTTTCTTTTCCTTCTTCTACTTCTATTTATGCTAATTCTCTCTTTTTGGCAGTACAATATTTGTCTACTATTGTTATCATTTTCATTCTTCCAAAGGACTTAGCACTATGCCCTTTTGATTTTAAAAAATCAATCATTTTCTTCTTTTGCTCAAAAATTTCATCTGGTAGATCAGCCTTTTCTCTTTTACATTCTGCTACTAAGTCTTCAAGGAAATTTAGATGTTCTTCTTCTATTTTTCTCTGTTTATCAAACTCTGCCTTTTGATCTTCTACCAGTACTCCTTCTACCTCTTGAATTGTTGCATCAGTTTCTTGAATTTCTGGATTTTTCAGTCTTTCTTCTTCAGCCTTTTTCTTGTCTTCAAGAGCCTGAGTCTTTACAACTTTCCTTAGATATCTTATCCTGTTTAACTTCCATTTGTTTTGTTTTGCAGGTCTGACATGGTTCATTTTGTTTACCATGTAGTGACCTAGAGCTCTGTTTGGATAATCATCATCAAACTTTTCTTTTCCTTTTCCAACACAGGCTGAAAGTAGAGGTGGAGTGTATTCATGTCAAGAACATGAGTAATTACAATTGATGGAGAGAAGAACAGAATCTTATCCTCTGTTAGTATCTTGGGGTGTGGAGGAAGTTCACATTCATCAACTTCATACCAATTTACATTATTATCAATGTCAGGTATGATAAGTGGTTGTTCTGGAGTTGGAGGTTTTGTTATGATTATAACATGTTCACGTTCAAGAACTTCTGGTATTTTTTTCATATGTATCTTCAGTAGGAACCAAGGTGGTTGCTACTGGTGTAATCTCTGGTTCAAATACCACTATCTGTTGATTTTCATTTACTACTGGTGAGGTTGTTGTTGTAGTTACTACTGCTAGGGCATCAGTAGTATCCATGATATTTTCTTCTGGAGAATTTACTACTGGTATGTCTTCTTCTTCAATATGGCCAGTAGTAACAACCTCTTGATCCTTTGCCTCAGTAGTATCCATAGGATCAGTAGTCTCTATGATCTGAGTAGCAACTGGAGAGTTTATTTGTTCTGCTGTTTGAGATTGATTTGCAGACACAAATACATCCTCATCCATATCTTTATACAGGTTTTCACCAAAACTCTGACCTGTTTCACCATGGACCTCTTTTAGATTTAGGAGGGCTGCTGCTGCTATAGATTGATCAATCATCCCTTGTATTTGATCTTTCTCCCCCTTAGTGATCTCAACCTGTTGAGCCTCACAATCTGCAATCTTTCTTTGTAATATTCTGATCAAATTTGATTGCCTTTGAAGCTTATACTCGAACCTCTTCTGTCTTCTGTTCAGAGTATTGATGTAGTGCTTCATGTAGGTCATGGTTTTCCCTTAATTATTCAGTAAATTCAGACAGTTTTGTACAGTGGTTTTAAGGTTTTCCTTTCTATCCGTCAATTTTGTTTGTTTAATACTGCCCTCAGCCCATTTGGGTGGATCATTGGGCTCAGTTTGTACTTTGGTTTGAAGGTTTTCCATCCTATCCGTCAATTCAGGTTGTTTCTTTCTACCCTTATCACTTCTTGGTGATAAAATGGGTTGTTTGGACACTCTCTTCTTCCTAGAAGAAGCAGTAGTGCCCCCCCCTTGTGGTTTCTTGGCACCGGGGTCCTCTTAGTGCTGCCTCAAAAGATGAGTCATCACTTAGAGTTGCCGAGGTCTGGGTCCTATTGATGTTCTCACTAGCCTGTGCACCCACCTTTGGGGCATCAGTAGTGAGAGCCCTTTCCTCATGCCCTCTCTCCTCCTTGGAGGACAACTCTTGGAGTCTGGGGTTTGACTCAGTTGGTCCCCTGGTGTCCTTTAAGGAAGTTTTCTTCCTTTTGTAAGTTTTAGAAATTTGTTTGGCAATGGTCTGGTCTTCCTCAGAGTGAAGAGTAGCACTCTGTGGATTAATTTCATGTTCCTGAGACACATTCAGGACATCTGTTTGTTCAGGTATTTGAGTGGACTGAATGGGTTGTGTTTGGGCTGTTTTTAGTGGTGGAGTTGGTTGGGGTTCAATGGGGTGACTTGAAACTTCTCCTGTTGGGGGTTGATCATAGATCATATTTTGAAATAATGGAGTATCCTTCCCAGAAAATTTAAATTGTTTTCTCATATTAAAATATACCTTTTTATTTAATGCTGGTGTAACAAAAACATTTTTAGGTATTGAGAGATTTTGAATTTCGCAGTTTATAATATGAGTTAGGAATCTTGGGTACATTAAAAATTTAGAAGATGATAGATTCCCAATCATTCCTTCAAAGATCATGTTTGAAAAGTTGAATAATTGTCCTGTGCACAAACTGTAGGAAAACCTTGTAGTATTCACATGGCGAAACTTGAATACCACATTACTGGATCTCTACTAGTCAATGAGATCACGAGAAAGAGAAGATTGTAAACATTACCTTTAGATAGCTAAAGAAGTGATCCACCTCTACTGCACCACCTGGACACGCTGCAAGACCGCGTTGTACCAACAAAGTATCACACAAGAACTTGTGTGTGTGTGTGTGTGTGCGTCGAACACCAAAGCCGAAACCCCAAGGGGTTCTTTCGTCGACTTCGGCCGAGAGAGAGGAGAGGGGGATTAGGGTTTTTGGTGTGTTGAAAAGTGTAACCTAAAACCCTTACACAAGCCTTCTATTTATAAGGCTAGATGTTACGGTTTAGTCCTTGGAGTTTAATTATGATTAATCTCATAATTAAACTTCCTATTAACACTTTAAACCCTTGGACTTTTACTAGTTAATTAATTAACTATTAATTAACTGTCCGTTAAATACTTAACCTAATATTTAACCATCCTCACAAATAATAATTAACTTATTATTATTTATTCTCTTCTTTATAATTAACTTAACTAGTTAATTATTCCACACAACTTACTTTATTCTGTTGTCCATTATTGGGTGTGTAGTGGCGTGACCCTTTAGTGTCTTATAAGATTGGACACGGTGACACGTGTACTTATCTGTGCACATAAATCCTTCAGACTCCCACTTGAGTTTTCAAAGTCTTGCTTCAGAACATACTTCGTGTTTCTTTTGGTGCTTTTGGTGCCAACAAACCTCTTCTCCAGTGCCTGCCATAACTTCTTTGCATCATCATATTCAACAAATAGATGTTGATTATCATTGGGAATAGCAAGCAAAAGTGTGCTTAAAGCTTTGAGTTCAATTCCTCTGTCTTTCTTCTCTTTTTCACACTTGAGTTTGTCGACTTCAGTTGAAGAATTGCTACTTGAGTCTGGATAGTTTTGTTGCCTTCAACAACGACTTCCCACATCGAATAATCAGTAATAAGCATATATTGCTTGATTCTGTTTTTCCACATCCCAAAGTTGTTGGGAATGAGAATGAGAATTTTGTTAGCCTGTGTGCTTTCATTGTTATCAAACATGATTAGCAATTATGAATTCGAAAGTTTGAAACTTTTTGCTGTTCTTAATTTGTAGATCTAGAACTGTAAAGCTCTGATACCACTTGTCAGGATCGAATAACCCAAACAAATTATTTAATCACAGATCTATTAACAACGAGAAGTTGCAGCGGATCAACACTCGAGTTAGTCGATTAAGAACAATGAATACTGTTAATGAATACAAATAATAATAGAAAAAAACTCCTTAACTCATTAACTCAGGATCGGTAACCGGTCACGACATGTTGTTGATATTGATTGAGTTGGAGGGACAGTAATCACAAAAAGCTTCAATGTATATTGATATGCTCGAACAATACACACGTACGTTTACAATTCGTAAGGAACTATTTATAATAGTCCTTGAAGCCTAAATTATTAACCTAGTTATTCTAGGATTCGATTACAATCAATATACATAAAGATATACATTCTATAACAAACTATACTAGAATCTCGGACTTGATCAGCACTATAAATAGAATCAGTAGTAATCTTTGATCGTCAGTAGTAAATCCAAGTTCAGCATCATCAGTAGTATTTTGCTTTTCAGCCCCATCAGTACTAACTTCAATATATGTTGATCAGTACTAACTGCAGCATCAGTAATAGAATGTTTATATCTGTTTCATATCCCCACACCTTTAATCATCATTTTAATAATAGTTGACCATATAATTTCTTACGTTTTTTTCATCATTATATATTATATTTCTTACAGCTAGCCCGCCCATCGGGCGGGTTATTAAACTAGTACTGTATATGCACTCTTGCGTTATTTTTTTCTTGTTTCTTGTTGTACTGGTTTAACAAGTATTTTCATCAACACCTCAAATTGGTAACCTTTTGGTGCGAGTGGCATCATATACTCAAGATTTTAACCTTTTGGTGCGATTATCAACTCCGTTTTTTCTTTTAGCAGATTTAAAATGTTCGAATTTGAGTCGCAGTGAACTTTAATGTCGTGGATTTGAAAAATGTATAGGCGGAAAATAATATATATTGTGATGTGTTACTCTTTTGAAGGAAAAAAAGAAGGGATGAACCACATTAGGAATGTTAACTGATTTTTATCGACAACTTCTATGAAATAACAATGCTTTTTTTTCATCTTTTATTATTAAAAAATCTCTTATCCGAGATTTTGAAGGTCACACCAACCCGTAGTTGGTTTTTTTTATCGATTCAATGTTCAATTTATTGTTATGAATCAATTATCATTCTCATCTCCCTTGAATCGATCAACATACCAACATAAAGATGAAATGGATATTTTCTTAAATTAGATTTAGATACAAATAGGATGAAGATAGAGATTTTTGGGTTTTAGATTAGTTTTAATTTTTATATTATATCTGTCACAGGTTTTAATCTTCTTATTAAATATGTTTTTAATCGATATTTTAAACTTATACATGAACAGTTGAATTCCCTATTACATGATAGATAGTCCATTTTCAAATTCAATCCAATACAACCGTTAGGGGTCAATATCCTTTATTCAATCCAACACAAAGTCCACCTTTTTTGTTTTTGTTTTAAAGCATGACCTACTTGGACATATAGAAGAAACTTTCAAAAATAGGAATCCACCAAGAAATCCCCTTTGATTGAATACATTTGATTATAATTGGAAAACTACAAATAACTTTATTACTCAATAATCATCCATCCAATGCCAATCAATTGACAGCCCTCGCAAATTCCACTTTCACATGCCTTTCGTCCGGATATATTTTAATTATTTGGAATTTTCTTCTAAATATATGTGTTACTTTTAATATAAATAGAGGTAAACTGGAATTTTTACCCATACAAATTTAATTTAAGTCGTTAATACAATAAAATAAAAGATAATAAGTAACCGCTATTTTATACGAATACTCATCTAGCGACTATAAAAAATAAAATTGTAACACTCACATTTCTCAGCATATAAGAATGGTATTACAATTTAAGAATATAATTTAAAACTTTTTTACACGTTTGTTTTCAGATCCAAGAGGTACCAACTCTTCTTTTATCATTCAAACTTTATCATATCCTGTAAATATAATATTTAGAAAAACAAAAGATAGTCAAATAGTATATCTAATATAAACTTAAAGAAGTTAGCATACATTTCAAGGTTTAATCAAGCTAGGCTTTGGTCGTGGAATATTCCTGATGATTAGTTCAGTTCTAAAAAGTTAAATCAATAAAATAATGTAGTTTAGAACTAAATTAACAACTGGGATTTCATATAACATAAACAAATCAATGAAACTAGGGGTATGATGTGTTAAGAACAGGGGTGCAATCACCGCCAAATGTTTAATAGCTTATGTGGCATCCAAATTTAGCTCGCCCACCACACATCACGATGTGAGTGAGCGGTCAAGTGACTCCATTGGCAAATTTGGCATGAGCAGGTGAGGATTTTGAAGTATTTTGTAAGTAAACTATATTTTAGTAATGAGTGAAAAAGTATTTAGAGTTTTGAAAGTAAAATTTGAAATGTTAATCTGATGCTTAGGTGGAGCTAAGGTAGGTATTTAGCTTAGCCATGATACCCAACACTCCCTAAACCATTGTTAATGTGTTTTTTTGGTGACGAAGGATACCAAGGGTCGTGCCATATTCATGCCAAACTAATGTACGTTAGATTTACGTTAGAACGGCAGAAATAATACTACCTTCGTTTTGTCCACAAACAAGAAACCCATAATTTAAAAAAAAGAAACATTTATTACACTATGTAATATTTCCCCCGTTCCACAAAAAACTTTTCATTTGGCTTTTACACAAGTTTTTAGATGATAGTTAGTGGTTGGGTAATTGATAATACTTTTTATTAAAATATAAGGTTGAGTTAGAAAGAGGATGATAGTTAATGGATATTCTCATATTAGTTGTGGGGTCGTTAGTAATAATAGTCTTTATTATGTGGAGCCCATCAAACGTGGGAAATGAAAAGTTTTTTCTGGGATAAAAATTTAGAGTGAAATGAGAAATTTTATTGTGGGACGGAAGAGTAATATAATTCAATCTTTACCATCCAACTACTTTTTTGAAAGACATAATTAAAAAGTTGACAATAATTTTAGGACATATTAATAAGGAAAGAGTAATGGTATTGGTGTTTATCATTAGGTGTACTCATCACTCATGTACCTACCAATTTGATCATAACAAATGTCAAAATCAAAGGATGATATGAAAAGAGAGAATTAATCAATAACAAATGTCAAGTTTAAAAGTAAGTAATTATATATAGATAAGTACAAATGATAAACACAGATATTATTTCTAATAAGGAAATAATTAACAATAAAATTGAGATATTATGCTCTTAGAGCCTCTTATGTGGGGGCTAATAACTTATAGCTATGACACTAATGAGCCATAAATTTATATTTTAATTATAATCATGTTATAGAAAAAAAAAATTATATCTAAGCTATAACACCATCACCGCACATTGTGCTCTTATATGTAAAAATCAATAGAAAAAAGTGTGTGTCAGAAATAGACTTACTGCTGGAACTCGATGTTAATGACGCCAGCCGAGAAATTAGTAATGGTTCCAAAGGCGGTGTCGGACAAAATCATGGTGGCGCCGCCGTACGACGGCTGAGAAACCGTGGAGAGAGCAAAATCAACAATTCTAACTTGAATGACCTGCTCCGGAACACAAGTCCCCTCCTCAGCCGCACTTATACATTTCACCAAATACTGCCGTCCACAAGCAGCTCCATTGTCCCATATCCCATCGCCGGCGGCCGCAAACAGATTGCTTGACGGAAACTGCCCAGCATACCCATAACACGCCGTCGCTGTTTCAATTTACAATTAATTTAACACCAACATTTTCCGTTAAGTAAAAGAAGATAGAGGTTGGAGAGCTTACGTAAGAATGGGGGACCGTATTGGGCAGCGGTGCCGACTTCGCCATGCGAGGGATGGGAGAAATTGGAGATGATGAAGAGGAAAAGGGGGAGAACTGATTGCAGCCGCTGATGATGATGACCACGATAATCCATGGATTTAGATTTGGACATTTTTGTGGATATGTAATTGGATCTGGTCATTAAAGTCAACGCCTAATTTGATTTTGATAAATCAACGTAACTGAATGGAAGTTGGAACGACTTACTTTTGAGTTATTAATTATTGGGAAATAACGTACATAAGAAATGTTCAAAGGTAGTCCATTAATTTTATATAGTTTCAAGGGATAATTATTAGTTCTTGGATCAATAAAAATTAATGGTCAAGATTAAGATTCAAAACCACCACCACCACTACAAGCACATGTGCTTGACTTTATGAAGCATTGGCTTTATGAAGCAAATGTGCTTGGCTTTATGAAGCACATGTGCTTCATAATGATGTGTTCGTCACTTGTTTTGATTTTTATTCCGTGTAGTGAAGCACATGTGCTTCATAACGTCAAGCACATGTGCTTCGTGATTCAAACACAAATGACTTGTTTGTAAGTTACATGTGTTCAGGAACAAAAACACATGTGCTTGGCTTTATGAAGCATTGGCTTTATGAAGCACATGTGCTTGGCTTTATGAAGCACATGTGCTTCATAATGATGTGTTCGTCACTTGTTTTGATTTTTTTTCCGTGTAGTGAAGCACATGTGCTTCATAACGTCAAGCACATGTGCTTCGTGATTCAAACACAAATGACTTGCTTTTAAATTACATGTGTTCAGGAACAAAAACACATGTGCTTGGCTTTATGAAGCATTGACTTTATGAAGCATTGGCTTTATGAAGCACATGTGCTTCATAATGATGTGTTCGTCACTTGTTTTGATTTTTTTTCCGTGTAGTGAAGCACATGTGCTTCATAACGTCAAGCACATGTGCTTCGTGATTCAAACACAAATGGCTTGTTTGTAAGTTACATGTGTTCAGGAACAAAAACACATGTGCTTGGCTTTATGAAGCATTAGCTTTATGAAGCAAATGTGCTTGGCTTTATGAAGCACATGTGCTTCACAATGATGTGTTCGTCACTTGTTTTGATTTTTTTTCCGTTAGTGAAGCACATGTGCTTCATAACGTCAAGCACATGTGCTTCGTGATTCAAACACAAATGACTTGTTTGTAAGTTACATGCGTTCAGGAACAAAAACACATGTGCTTGGCTTTATGAAGCATTGGCTTTATGAAGCACATGTGCTTGGCTTTATGAAGCACATGTGCTTCATAATGATGTGTTCGTCACTTGTTTTGATTTTTTTTCCGTGTAGTGAAGCACATGTGCTTCATAACGTCAAGCACATGTGCTTCGTGATTCAAACACAAATGACTTGCTTGTAAGTTACATCTGTTCAGGAACAAAAACACATGTGCTTGGCTTTATGAAGCATTGACTTTATGAAGCATTGGCTTTATGAAGCACATGTGCTTGGCTTTATGAAGCACACGTGCTTCATAATGATGTGTTCGTCACTTGTTTTGATTTTTTTTCCGTGTAGTGAAGCACATGTGCTTCATAACGTCAAGCACATGTGCTTCGTATGCTCCCTTGTGTGTGTTAGAAACTCATGTTTTTAGTGACTTGAAGCACATGTGTTTCGTGACCTGAAACACATGTGCTTCGATATGCTGTGTTTTAGTGAAGCACATGTGCTTCGATACATCAATACCACCACCACCCCCATTAGCACCAGCACCTTCACTGACAGCCACCACCACCGCCGCTGGCCACCGGCGGCGGACGGCGGCGATCGGCGGCGGCCGGCGGCGGCCGGCGGCGGCGGGCGGCGGCCGGAGGTGGCCGGCGGCGACGGCCGGCGGTGGTTGTAGGTGGGGGATTTGATCTTGTCCATCTTGATTCAATGGCTAAGATTTGTCCCTTGGGACTAGACAAATTCTTTGGACTTCATAGAATACAACTCCTAAAGTATAATATCGTTATTATATGTAACACTCAGTAATACGTTTGAAAATTCAGGGTTTCATACAAAAAATTATAAAAATGGGTTAAATAGATCAAAGTATATAGTTAGTGAATAATGTCTCACTTCTTTTGAATAAATTGATAATAATAATTTTTAAAAGTAAGAATAAAAAAGTAATTACACTTTATTAAAGTAAATGATTAGTGGATAATAGGTCTCAGCTTTTTACCAAATAAGAAAAAATTTATAAGTATATTACTTATTTTGATGCCCATTTAAATGAAAAGTCTATCACTTATTTTTAATACGGAGCTAATATGAAACATTTTTAAATGTTCAAAAAAAAAAATTAAAAATACAAATTACTAGTACACATAAAGTGAATGCTAGTAAAAGAAAAAAGAGTCAATATATTGCATACAAAACCCAAAATGAGAACTCTAATCGAACCCAAAACCAGAAATCGAACCGGTCAAACCCGGTTTTGATCAAAACTAGTTCGGTTTTTTTTTCAAACCGAACTCGGATTAGTTAAATTAACCTCTGATGCTAGATCGGTTAGTTAATTAGTTACAATTTGTTACGGTTTGACTCCTTTGTTTATCTAACCTACAATCCTTGTACTCCATGCGATTCAAAATAAATCATACAACTAAAGATTTGTCAATTCTTAGTGTAATACTTACTTGAAAATGATGTTGATTTTACGAATTTTACGACAAAAGATTATAATGAGTGATAGATTATACATCCAACAAAAAGATTATTATTTCCCTCTTAAATGGAAGATGGCATAAAAGACCAAAAGTTACTTGATTTTATAAAAAATATATATAAAAAATGCAAACCACGGTTGTAGCAATTTCCATAAAATGTTGTATTAACAAACAAACAAAAAAATAAAATAAAATTCAAATAGCCTTTTCAGGCACATACATTTTGAATGATACACACACTTTTATACATATAAGACTATCCATCTACGTCAATAGAAGGCGAAACACTTTTTCATAGGCAAAGGGATTTTATATAAGCCGATATACACGTGTTTAAGCTCGTTAGTTTATTTATAATTTCTTAATCAAGTTTTATTACGCATTAATATAATTTATATTTTACATTTTTAAGAGATTTATTAAATATTTATTTTTTTAATTTGAGAAATGATTTTTAGTTCTACCATTTGGTGATACTTATAGTCCTACTCACTTGATAAGATGACATGTGTACTTCACTAATTCTCTCTCTTAATATTATCTCTTGATTTTGACACATGTCTTTATCTAATGAGTAGATATATGAGCAGGGCCAAATGATATGACTAAATACCATTACTCTTTTAATTTTAATGGAAAGTTGATGATATTGAATGCACCTGAACATGTTTCTAGAAGACACATGTTAGAATAACCTTTTATACTTCCCCCGTTTCAAAATAAGTGATACAAATTAGAGTTCACGGTTTTTGAGGTAAAATATGATAATTAAGGTTAATTAGATTAAATTTGATAGTTAGTGGATGATGAGTCCCACATATATTGATTAAAGTGAATTTAATGATGTTTAAAAGTAAAAGTAAGGGTATGTAACACCCGTATTTTTAAAACATCGTTTAAATCATTTAAAACACATTTTTCCCAATATTTGACATATTGTCCAAAATACAGTTTAACGAAAACTTTAAAACCTTTATCAGAGTTTACAAAAATACGGTGTCACCAAGTATATCAAAACCATAGGCAAACGGGATCTACCTATGAGCTCCCGAGCTAAACATCTCTAGGCCACTTCTAGTGCAACCTTCTATCACTTCAAACTTGTACCTGAGTACATAGCCACAAAAATAAACATAGTACGTGAGACAAAATAGTCTCATGAGATACATGGATTTCAGATCCAAATAATAATAATAATCGTTTCATAAATATATAAACATATATATGTATACTTCCTCAATACCGTCTAGTCACCCTATTGCGACCCTAACGATTTCTGCTCTTCTAGCAATCATATCTAACTATCAGATTGCCCCCGAACTAGCTAGAACCACATTAACTTATTAACCGGGGATCCCCCACATTAATAAGCTTCAACCATATCTAGTACATAAACATATACATACTAGAAACATATCGGGTATCCCCCGCATTGCTCAAGATAACGGCAAGAGGGAATCGTCCAATCTACCGATACCTGCCTTACTCGCCGGACCTTCCTCCAGTTAGCAAGACTCCTATCTGATGACGGACTACGGGTCGACGCCCAATCAGCCTCATCCCAAGTGACCGGGGATCCCCCGCATCACCCCCACACTATCACTCATCATAACTCATCAAATTATTCCATCTAAGCCCTTGGCTATCACGTCAATCATCAAACAAGTTAGTTATCTAATAATAACTATATATAATTAGTTCAACACGGTGTGAACATACCTGTATGGTCCCGTAGATCCGATCATATGCAACCCACATTTATTTCTACCTCTATGACCCTAGGAGGTCCATACTTACTTATTCATAAGATACATTTCTTATTTATCGATATCATAATACTTTTATCTTTTCTTTGACTATAATACATATTTATTACTAGTCATACCATCACCAATTTCGTGTATATATATATATATATATATATATATATATATATATATATATATATATATATATATATATATATATATATATATATATATATTCGTTCTTGACTTTCATTAGTATAATTTACTAATAAATATTCATTACTACAATATCATTGTCAATTACTTATTTAGGTTGTCATGTTTAACTTTAAAATCATCAATTATACTAGATATAGTCTAGTATCACATTATACCTACTTACTTATCTTTTCAGTCACTATCTTAATAAAAATCTTTATTAATAAAGACCCATAAAAATATCATATATGTTTTTAAAAGCTCTTTGCTATGTACCCAGTTTAAAAGTCTCATGTACTCACCTTAGCCAAGCTTAATCCTCTTGTGCTTCTTGAACCAAATCTTCACTTCCCAAGACTTGTGAACTCCAAGTCTTTCAACAAATGCCCTAATCATGAAACCACACAAGGTTTAACATCAAACATCACCATTGACTACATAATCTACCACTAGTTAACTACTAGTATCACTTTTCCCCAATTTGACAACTTATAAAAACCCTAGGTTTTATAGATCTTAAGATCTCCATAAATCCATGTTATGAACATGTTTTGCTTGTCAATATGTTGTAGATCTAAGTTATATCAATCCAATTTCATCACCCGTTACAAAAAAGAGTAGAGATTTACCTTATACTTCAACAATGGAGTGAGAATCTTCAATATTGAGTGTGAAAATCAGTTCCAATGGCTTCCTTACGCTCAAAATCGTATACACACACTTTGGAGGAAGTTTTTAGGGTTAGAAATGAGAGAAATGGCAAAAATCCCGATTTTAACTTGTTCCAGACAAAACTCGCGCCGCGAACCACCAACTCGTGTCGCTAGTTTGCACCCCGCGCAATCTCATCCAAAACTCGTGTTCGTGAGTCCGATTTGCTACTCCACTTAGTCATGTTCGCGAGTCCATTCTCGCGTTCATGAGATGGGTCTTCGTGACACGAGTCTAATCTTCGTGTTCATGAGATGGGTCTTCGTGACACGAGTCCAATCTTCGTGTTCACGAGGATTCCCAGAAATATCATTTTGATTTTCCAAACTTGTTTCCAACCAAGTCTTGACCCGATTTCGTCCGTAACTTTCTCATACGATGTCCAAATGACACGAAACCAATTTCCATATTCTTTAAATGATTTATTCTTATTTATCATATTTTTTCATAATTTATTTAACACAAAATTCGTGTCGTTACAGGGTACATGTGTCTTTTCACTTTATTAAAAGAGATAGTTAGTGAGTGTGGTCCCACTACCTTTTACCAGATATGATAAGTTTTCAAAGTGTATCACTTTTTTTGAAACACCCCAAAATGAAAAATGTATCACTTATTTTGAAACGGAAGAAGTATAATAAAAATTAGACTAAATTACATCGTTGGTCCTTATGGTTTGTACCAAATGTCACCAATAATTTCTTTAATACAAACCATAAGGATCAACGGTGTAATTTACTCTAAAACTTTTACTTTGTACAACATATCAAAATCTATATTTTAGTATACTTGTAAAGATTGTTTTGAAACTTATGAATGTAACAGTTGCAATAGTTTTTGTAGTGTAATATCATATCTCTTTCTATATAAGTTGTTAAATGAAAGATCTAATTTGTTGCCTATTAGTTATTATTGTTTGACCCTTGTAATTATGGGTGTTAAAAACTGGAATACGTGATTATCAAATTTAATTTTTATTATCCGAATTCGGTGTACAAATTTTGGATATCTGAAATTTCAAACGTCTGAAATCTAGATATTTGGTATCTAAATTTTGGATATTTTGCGTATATTTTCGGATATTTTCATATTCATATAATTTTTCGAATATAGGATAAATCTTGAAAAAACTATTTGGATCTATTATCCGAAATTCAGATCTCCTGATTTTTAGATACCCGGATTTTTTGATACTCGAGATTTCGGATATCGGATATTTTCTTAATATCCACTTTATCTTATATATTTTAACACCCCTACTTGTAATATATAAGGTCTTATGTTTTATCATTGGGATGTCACAAATGAAAAATTGTGTCTATTTCGTAATAGTTAACCCAAAGGTCATGTATTAACTTTAGTTAGGTCTGTTTGTAAAAGCCAGAATTGTATTATTGAAGATGAGAATGTGTATGTGTTTCACAAAATGTTTGCATATATACACGTCATATTTATAAACTAATATATTCATTGCACCGTATTTTATAAAAAAACACTATTGATGTATTGTACATAAATAGTAACATTATCCCTAGTAAATGTTATTAAGCGAGGAATATCACACCCGCGCGTTGTAGCGGGGCTTTAAATAAAAATAATTTAACAAATTATTTGACGTAAAGAGTTCATTCTTATTTCAATCGGTTTTGGTTTAAACTAAAGTTGATTAGTCTAATAAAAAACAATTAAATAGCAACATTTATTATTGTTATAAATGTAGGATTATGTTAATTTTTTATATAAATTTAAGAATGATTTGGTAAGGTTTTTATATAAGTTCATATACTTCGGGTGAGGTTTTATAATTTACCATAAAATATATAATATGGTACATTGAACGTCTAGAATGTACTCTTAAATTGAAATTTAAAGTCAATGTTGTATTCAGTCCCGTAAAAAACATGCTTGGCAGCAAAGAGGAACATGAGTTATAAACTCTTAGTTTTAAAAAGTTATGCATTTAACATAAATTCTGAAGCCATTTAGGTAGGACATGTTAAATTTTGATAACATATTATTATATATTAAAAATTTTAGTTTGTTTTCTTTTTTAATAGTGATTTCTTACGAATAATATATCTCATTTCAATTTATAAGTTATGTTATTAGAAATATATTTGTAACAAATATTGTAATATTAAACACATTAAAATCATATTTCAGTAAATTTTTTAATAATGAATTTTTAAAAAAACAAATATATCATCTGGTTATAATGTTAAATTAAAATAATAGTCATAATGTTTTAGTGTTTTAGGCTAATGAACAGTAAATAGGGATGGTGATTGTATTATATGTATAATGTAATGTGTGATCAATTAAGGGAACCATTTCATGAAAAATATACCAAACTTTATGGTATCAGAGCATGATCACATATTGACTCGATTTCCTTGTTCTCTCAACCAATCAGAGAAAACCCTAGTCCGTCGCTCACTACCTTCTGCCACCTCCTTTCAAACTTATTTCAATTGAAACTTCTAAGATCACTCTCAATGGTGATACCCATGCCAATAATAACTCTTTCCTTTAATTTTTTGGGACCCATCATTACCAAATATCCCTTTGGGCCCCACCCACCAACTGATCTTACCCCTCATTCTCGTCTCCAAACCGGCGCCATCAACTAATCTCACCATTGGCACGAAGGGGATGCCGCCACTTGAAAGAAATTAAAAGTGACGGAATGGTTGGCACCCGTCTAAGAAGCCATTTACATGCATCATTTGCCCGACAATATCGTCTCTTAGCAAAAGAATTTCATGATTGATCGATTTCGGCCTCTTGATTATTTTTAAATCTCAGCTACTCGTAATAAACATGGTATGTTGTTACATAACTTACGTGCAATGAAATAATTGACCAAGAGAAAATGTTAACTATAAACCTAGCTTGACTCTTTATCTTGCTAACAACACAACCTCTTATGGGAACTTCATTCCCTCACTACACATGCCACCCTTTAGTGCTCTATATCTTTCAACAAACCTGTTCAGCACGAAACATATTGAAATCGGTATGCACTTTGTTCATGATCAAGCAGGCATTATTCGTGTAATACAAGTTCCATATTTCTCAATATGCACATATCTTCACGAAGGCACTTCCAACATGATTCTTTCACGAAATTTGGACTAGCTGTCTTGCCTCTATGTGCATCATTTATCTTGTATACCATTATTATGCTGTAAATATAATTCTTGCTATCATGGATCCGAAAAAGAACCATTTAACTCTCTGCATAAACACAGTATTTGCGGAAAAAAAATTGAGGGTCACTGAAATCATCAGTAATAAGATAGTTATTCCTAGCTATTGTTGCTACTAAACAAAAGTGTTGTTAATTTCGGGTAAATTTTGTGATTTCTACTACATGCAAAGCAAAAAAAAGCAACACTGTCTGGTAAAGCAAAAATAACACCAAAATTATCCAACAAGATACATAATATAAAGCTCGTTCTCCCCGCATACAAATATGAGAATTCCCGAAACCTTAAGTTATCACTAGTCGAGCTTTAACATAACATAATCATAGTAAAAAGTGAAAGTGCAGTTGAAAACAATCAGCTTACACTCCAAACACAATCCATATCTGATTGTTTGGAAACTAGGATTAGGATTACTTCCAAAGCTTGCGTAAGGACATGTTTTTCTCAGTTTCTTTCTTCATAACCTTTGCAACTGCCATCTCAAAATCTTCTTGAGTCACATGCACTCTCCTTTCCCTCAAAGCAAACATTCCAGCTTCCGTACAAACCGCCTATAAGTTTATAAACACAACCAACAAATTCTTTATTAACTTCAATTATAAAAAAATATATATATATTAAAAAAATCACGTCAGAAACTGACCTTAAGCTCAGCACCAGACGCACCATTCATTTTCTCAGCAATTTTCTTCAGATCGATTCCACGCATCAAATTCATCCTTCGTGAATGAATTTTCAGAATATCACACCGTGACTACCAAAACAAAACAAAACAAAATTAGTACAATTCAAACTATAATTGACAATGATTTAGACATATAATTAGGGTAATTGATTACATCTTCATTGGGATTAGGGAATTCAATCTTCCTATCAATTCTTCCAGGCCTGAGCAGAGCTTGATCCAGAATATCAATACGGTTTGTAGCCATCAAAACCTTAATCTTGTTAGATGCTTCAAATCCATCAAGCTGATTAAGAAGCTCAAGCATTGTTCTTTGCACTTCACTGTCACCATTCCCACTTCCAGACTCCATTCTTGCAGATCCAATGCTATCAATCTCATCCATAAAGATTATAGATGGAGCATGTTCCCTATACACAAAATAAAAAT
Source organism: Calendula officinalis (assembly GCA_963853835.1). NCBI lineage: Eukaryota > Viridiplantae > Streptophyta > Magnoliopsida > Asterales > Asteraceae > Calendula > Calendula officinalis. The sequence continues at coordinate 15,690,048 of OY970825.1, read as the reverse complement.
GTCACAGCATTAGCAAAAACATAAAAATAAAATAAAATAATAAAATAATACTAACCTGGCCATAACAAAAAGCTCTCTAACCATTCTGGACCCTTCTCCAATATATTTTTGAACTAATTCAGAACCGGAAACCCTAATGAAGGTACAGTCAGTATGATGAGCAACTGCTCTTGCCAACAAAGTCTTCCCTGTGCCAGGTGGCCCGTATAACAGAACTCCCTACAAAAAGTCAATGGAAAAGTTTGACTTTTGTTGACCGTAAGAGATTTAGAGATATGTGTACCTTTGGTTGAGCAATTCCAAGGCTCTCAAATAACTCGGGATGTTTGATTGGTAGTTCAATAACCTGAAAACTTATTAAGCATAAATAACCACAGATTTGTATAAATGATATCAGAAATTGGAAATTTCAAAAAATAAGCTTAGGATAACCTCTTTAATCTCTTTAATTTGCTGGTCTAGCCCACCAATCATGTCATAAGTAGAATCGGGAACTTTTTCAACTTTCATGAGATTCACTAGAGGATCAACTTTACTTGGTAAAACCAAATGGAGGACATAACTGTCATTTCGAAGGGCTACTCTGGTTGATGGGGTGATTTTGGTAATATCAATGCTTTTATCAATATCAACTACATATTTGCCCTCAGGGTGCACCTAAAAACCAAAAAAACTAAGTTTGTTGATGACACTAATAAGATAGATTTTAAGTGTAACTAAGCAAATATATATGAATATAAACAGTTACTAACCTTGACTAGTACTTTTGACTTTCCCATTACTTTGACAACTTCACCAACATAAGATCCAGGCTCTTGAAGCAGTTGCAATTCTTCCTTAAGCATCCTGACTGTAATTTGACATTAAAATATATAATTAGCAAGCAGTTGAATATGACAATGACACTATGCATGAACATAATAGATATACATAAAATAGATGTAACACATAAAAAGGGGCATCAAGCTTAGGGTTTCAACATCAAGAGAATTGTCCTCAATAACATGAAAATAGATACAAAACAACCATATGCACGATAGAATCTGGAACCAAATGTAAGCTATGATAACAAACTTCTAAAAAGCAGTGAAATTGCTTGTACATACGCACTAACTTACAAAAAAAAAAAAATCAATATTATGAGATAGTGAGATCAATCCAACAGATTCAATAATTCAATCCAAATTCCTATAAAGGCGAGACGTAAACTCAAAACACACAAATAATTGAACCTTGCAACACAAGAATTGTATCAGATTTCAAATTAATTACATCTACGGTTCTACTTCGAAAACGAAATTGGGATTTTGAAAACCCTACCTCGAGAATTGAGCTCGTTACGCTGAGCCTCAAGACGATTGAGATTATGAGTCTTTTGGCGAACCTGAAGTTGAGCATCATGGATATGTTGCAAGTAATACTGCCTCAAACCTTCACCGGTTTTCGCCGTTGTAGGCCTCGATGAACAGCCTTCATCTCTATCACCTGAATCCACTGGTTTCATCGCAACCTCCACACTCGCCATTCAACAATCTTGTGTTCTCTGTTCGACAAATCTGGATGACTACAGGTTTCGTGTATCAATGGCGATTGGATGTTATTCGATTTCTTTTTGTGCAAGACAGGAGTATCAAGCAAGGGCTTTTTCTGAAAAATTGAATCTGGCAAATATGATCCAGGTTTGAGATTTTGGTCCTTATCTTTCTACATATTCCAAGTTTAATCCTGCATCTTTGTAGACTTATAAACGTTACCTGAAACTTTTGTCCCTCGAGATTACGTAAATAAGGGCAGGGAATATGGGTACAAATATTATTATGCTCATATCATTGTAGGCCATACAACCTTTTTAATAAAGTATCACATGTTATAAGTTTTATAATTAATTATACAATTACTTAATATAACATTTATGATATATAACACTATGCACCACCACCGAACTCCATTAGAAGGAATTGCAGCTACGATGATGTGGCACATATAGAATTTTCGTAATAGAGGGATTTTCTCAAACTTTAATCCAAAGAAAGTTACACTTTGGGATTCTATAGTTTATCAATCATATACTTCCTCCGTATCAAAATAAGTGACACACTTTCCATTTTAGGGTGTATCAAAATAAGTGACACACTTTGAAAATTTTCCTTATTTGGTAAAAATAGTGGGATCCATACCCACTAACTATCCACTTTAATAAAGTGAAATTACCCTTATACCCTTACTTTTACTTTTAAAACTCACTAATATCACTTTATTCAAGAAAAATGGGACACATTCTCCACTAACTATGTACTTTAATCTATTTTAACTTATACTTTAATCTTTTACCTCAAAAACCGTGTAAGCCAATTTGTGTCACTTATTTTGATACGGATGATGTATGTGGATTTCATATAGGAATCCGAAACATCATATTAGTTGGATAGGTTGGTTAGTAAACCCTATAGAAACTTTTTTTAATATGTAATTCAGTAATTGTTTCTTTTTCTAGCTATTGCTAGTTTTATAATATACCGCCGTTCAAAAAAAAATACTACTGCCACCATGTACTTGTTGGAATATAGTGTCATATCTCATAACTTGTATTATGGATATATACTTAAATTAGGGAGCAAGAAAGATTAAGCCAAAACCCTAATCCTCCTCCCTAATTGCCCCCCCACGGCCGAATAGAAAAAAGACACAAAAGTTGTGTGGTTTCTTTTTTTCCTCTGGTTCGCACAAGATAGATAAAAAAAAAAAAAAAAAAAAAAAAAAAAAAAAAAAAAAAGAGGTTCAAGGTTTTGTTATTTGATTCTTTTGAACAAGGGACTAGCATCCTATATGATGTTCTTGATATGGTGTAGTGTGGATACCATTAGATGAATTCTACATTGAATTCTTGGAGTTCTTCTTCCACATTTATTGGTGTAATCAAAGGCTTCAAGGGTATGATCTTCATCCTAACTCTTTGATTCTCATGCTTAATTACTTTGTCAATATGTAGATCCATTATTAGTGATTTATGTTATATTTCCGCTGCGTTTTACTTTGATTAAATCGTAAATCACGTGGTATCACGAGTCATCATATTGATGATTTAATTAGCAAGTTTTTTGTAATAAGTAGCAAATTTTTTTATAAAATTGGGTTAAAAATTTGATTTTTTGGAACCTTAATTGCTACTTGTTACAAAAACAACATCAAAAAATTAATCTAGTTATTGTATTTTTTGATTATTTGGCTTGGAATTTAATTTTTTAATTTCATTTTTTGATATGGCAAAACATGTATTTTTGCCATATCCCAAGCCAAAGCCTTGTCAATTGTTGCTTATTTATGCAAATCGATGAAAACCTAGACCGTTTGTGATTGAATGTGATTGTGTTTGGTTGTTTGGTTGTTTTGGGAAAAGCCATGTTTTTGGCTTAAATTGTTGTAATTTGTTTCATTTTTTTCTTTTATTTTTGGTGCCATTTTTTTTGGGGCAAATTTCATGTAAAAGTAATTAGAATAGTTGTATTTTATTTCTTTGTATTTTGTAATTTGTTGACCAAAGATGGAGAGAAAATGAGGACAATACAACAATTTTCGGCACCTCCTGCGCAGCTGCACGAAAACCGATTTTCCCGGAGATTGGCTATTCCGTTGGACCTAAAACCACCGCCAAAATTTCCGCAACTCATAGACCTACAACTTTACAGAAGGCGGGGAAGACCACTGAAGACTCCTTCAGTGACTTTTCGGGCCTTGAAGTCAGACTGAATTTTCTGTCAGAATGTATTTTTTCACAAATGTGGGTTTCTACTTGCCCATGAATGTCATGAGGGCAAGTGGGAGCCCATTGGGTTTATGTAGGCATGTTTGGGTTCATGTTGGCACGTCCCCTAGTTTGACCCTTCGGTCCGTCGTGATGAGTCACGTGACCGAACCTAGGATTTCATCGGTCGAGGTTTGCACAAAATTTGTTGCATGTTTTATTTATGTTTGTGGTTGTTTTCTTTCCTATTAGATACAAGTAATAAAACAATTAAAATACGATTTTAGACACAAACATTAAAACATCCAAACTTTTTATCATCTATGATTACTTGTTAATCATTAATGATTAATCTTTAATCTAAACTTGTATTTGAGATTAAACAAAGTTTAAATACGATTTGAACTTACACCTTAATAATCGTTACATGTTTTTACCGTTTATTAACCGACTTATGAAGTGGTATGAATGAAGTACATGATTCATTCATATCTTAAATAAAATTTTATAATTAAAATTTATCATACCTAAAATTTAAGTCACGCTGTCCAATCGGTTGATAATCACTTGCTTCTATTTTTGAATTCACGTGAGACGTGGTTTGAATTTAGATCCGAGGTCATTATTCTCTACGCGTGAGACCTAGATCTATTTTGACATGATTTCACATTGGATGACTTAATCGAGTTAACGGTGAGACCTTAACCCGAGGCGAAGATGCGACAAACATGCCACTTGACCCTAGATGCTTGTTCACTAGGTGCCATGAAGTCCCATACCTCTAAGAGTTGCACTTTTCATGCAATTGTTGATCGTCACCTACCTATTGGATCTATCATCTCTAGCAGATCAACTGATGCGGTGATAGAAGCTCAATGGGATCTTAGCTTTTAATTAAAATTAATTGGGTAGGTAATTGATTAAAAGAAATTATTATTGAAAATACTATTTTTTTGAACTTTGTGTGTTATACAGATAACAACAACAAATCAAAACCTAAGTATCTCCACTCTGAAATCAGTTCTTGAAAACTGAAACTGACTAATATCAACTTTATCGACTGATATCGAACTCTAAGGATTGTCCTTAGAAATGAGAAACTTGATACACCTATAAGAGGTCTTACCTGAGGCACCTCCTGCGAATGTTTCTGCTGATGTTCGTCAAGCCTTTACCGAAACGTTTAACGAACACCAAGAAGTCGCTACTCCTATGCTTGTGAGCATGAACCCCGAGATTCGAAAGAACTTCGAGGAACTCACAGCATATGACACGTTAAGTGAGTTGAAAATGATATTTCAACAACAAGAAGAACATGAACTGTTCAAAATAGTTAAAGCATTTCACGCTTACAGGCAGGGGAGGCCAATCAGTTAGCACTTACATCTTGAATATGAAATGCTATCTTGATCAAATGGAGCGTCTTGGTTACCCATTGCCACAAGTTCTTGGAATGAGCTTGATTCTTACCTCACTATCCAAGGACTATGACCAGTTTAAAAAGAGTTTTAAAAATATATAGCATGGGGAAGACAATAAGTGAATTACATGTTATGGTAAAACTGGTTGAGCAAAGGCTACCCAATACTTTTCTAGCTATCAGGGAAGGTGAACCGCAAGCACAAGGCAAGAGTCTAGGTATGGGTAAGCTAGTTTACTTTTCCAAACCTATGATTCCCCTACATGCTAAAAAGGAGCACCCTGCAAAGGATATTTCTTGTCATCATTGTGATGAAACCGGCCATTGAAGGAGGAATTGTCCTGCCTACTTGGTAGAGTTGATGAAGGACAAATGTGTTCTTGCTAGCACATTAGGTATCTTCATTATAGAACTCTAAACTTTTACTAATAAATCTTGAGTGTATGACACTAGTTGTGAAACTCACATTTACACAAATGTGCAAGATTAAAAGTAAAGTAGAAAGCTAAAATAATGGAAGCTGTGATATAATCCTTCCTAATGCGTTAATTATTGTTTTGAACAATTGTCAATTATGCATTGTTTAGCTTTATCGTTTGTTGAATAATGATTTATTCAAACTATGGATTATGATATTATGATTTATGAAAAATAACATATTTTATAACTATTCCTTGTAATAGTATGCTTGAAATTGATATGCATGATCCATATTCAAACGATAGTTCTATATAGAAATGTAGCACTCAAGAATCCAAAACGGTTTGGATTCCATTTACCTAGAGCGTTGTCATCTTTTCCATGACACTACAAAACGAAGGGCTTCTTAACAAATGATTATGAATCATTTAAATGCCTCTCTTGTATATTATGGAAAGATAACAAGAAAGCTTTTCTCCCATGTTGGCGAAAGAGCTAAAAATCTACTTGGACTCATACATACTGATGTATGTGGCCCTTTTAGAACTAAGACTAGGGAAGGTGTTACCTACTTTATCACTTCCACTAATGACTTCAGTAGTTATGGTTATGTTTACTTGATTAAACATAAACATAAAATCTTTGAAACGTTCAAAGCTTTCTAAAGTGATGTAGAAAATCAACTCGACAAGACAACAAAGGATTTCCGTCCTAATCGAGGAGGAAATTACATGAGCCAAGAGTTTCAGGATCATCCAACCCAACGTGAGATTGTCTCACAATTATCTCCTCCATACACTCCACAAGATCATGGTGTGTCTGAAAGGAGATATCGGACCCTGCTTGACATGGTTCGATCTATGATGAGTCCTACTACTCTTCCTCTGTCCTTTTGAGGGGCATGCACTGAAGTGTGCTGCTCGAATACTTAATATGGTTCCAACTAAAAGGTTAAAAAGACACCATATGAAATATGGCATGGGAAAGTCCCTAATTTGTCTTACTTGAAGATCTAGGGTTGTGAGGATCTCGTGGAACGAGACATGCCGAACAAACTTGAGCCCATATCTATCAACTGTATCTTCATTACTATTTTACTACCCACCTGAGAACAAATTGTTATTGCTCGGTATGCTGAGTTTCTTGAGAATAGTCTCAATTCACAAAGCAAGTGGGAGCACTATAGACTTTGACAAGATTCAAAGTGAAGATGCACAACCTTCTGGTAACACTAGAAAATATCATTATGAGGCTGGACATATATATGTTGGACCACAGAATGATGTTGTTCTCATTCGTAGGTCCGCAAGGACACCTCATGCACCTGAACGATATAGATTTATGTCGATGCTGAGGGGCAAAGTTTCGAGGATCATAATGAACCCCCTAACTGTCAAGTTGCATTATCGAATTTTGAATTCGAAAAATGACTTGAAGCTATGAATGCGAAAATGAAATCCATAAGAGACAATCAAGTTTTGAACTCAGTTGGTCTTTCTCAAAACAATAAGACTGTTGAAATGGATGAAAATATACACACCTATAAAGCTCTTGTAGTAGCAAAATGTTACACTCAATTCTACGAGATTGACAATGATGAAACCTTCTCGCTTGTTACTAAAGACGTTAGGATTCTTATAGCCAAAGTAGTGTACTATGACTATGAGATTTGGTTAATGATGAAATAAAACGTTTGTTTCACCTAAAATCCAAACTGAGCATGTGTATATATGAAAGCTAGTGGGAGCATTGTCATTTCTCAAAATCATACATGTTGATGACATGTCACTCATGTGAAACAATATACCATGGCTACAAGATGAAAATCCTGGCTTGGAAAATGTTTTGACATAAAGGATTGTAGAAATATGACACACATACTTGAAGTTAAGAATCTATTGGAATAGATCAAAGCGGTTAAATGGTTTAAGTCAAAGTGCTTACATTGACAAAATTCTAAAACGGTTTAGAATGAATGCTCCCAAATGAGGAAGTCCTCGTATACAACATAATGTAAACTTGAGTGAGACTCAAGGACCTTCCACACCTGATGTGGTAAAGCGAATGAATGTAATCCCCTATGAGTCGGCTATTCCATTCATCATGTACGCTGTAAGGAGCACTAGGCCAAACGTAACGTCCTTAGGGGATCTTACTAGAAAATACAACAGAATCCACGAGAGAGTCACTGGATCACTGTTAAGAACACATTGAAGTATTTTTGAAATACTGAATATATGTTCCTTGGTTATGGTGGAGATACCAAACTGAAACTAAGTATACTTGCTATACTTATACTGGTTTTGAAATAGGTCGTGATGACGCTAGATCCTATTTACGAAGGTTCACTACATTCGAATGATTAATCGAGATATGTGAAATCCGTACTCTTAAAGTTCAAACAGATAACTAACTAGCTGACACTTTATCGAACTCAATGTCTTGTACCAAACATATTGAATATGAATGGAACATTGAACTTCGACAAGCTATTAGTTTCATGTAAATCTGTTTTAGTATTTGGATAATGGAACATTGAGCAGTTTTTATTGGAATAAATTGATATATTTGATATGATGTTTTTTATATGAATATCTACTGTGTTCTATATTTGCATGTTTATATCCTTGAATATTTACTGTGTTTTATATTCTAAATTGTCCATTGTCATATTAATAATATGGGAATATTATTAAGACAAATCTGAGGGCATTGATGACATGATCTTAGTATGACTAAGGATTATGAAATCAAACTCACATGTTGTTCATTGTGATGCACAATAGGACTGACCCAACCTATGAGAAATCACTTCCTGGATTTATGTCACAAGTGAATCTCACAAAGGCTCTGTCGCTTATCCTCTGACTTGAGATGCAAGCTGGTTTATGTGTGTGGAGTGTCACTTTTTGATGTGGTTAAACGCTGACCTGAATAAGGCTGCTATAACAACCATCTTCAGGATTGACATTAAGCATATATCAAGCACGTGTAGTCAATAAAGAATTTGTTCCTCCACATGTTTGGATTAGATACTACTGGGCCCCTCGATGATTTGAAGAGATGCTTGTACGGCCGTACCCAAAGGTAATCAAGATGAATCTTGGTTGGTTTGGTAATCTACTTCAATGTAAAGATAGAGAAACAGAATCGTTGAAATTTTAGATTGACATTAATCCTTGTCTAAAATTCAAGATGGTATCAGTAACAAAAGGATAACTGATTGAAAAACTTTGAACCTGGACTTTTCTGAAACTCACTCATATACTTCTAGGGGCATTGGCGGGTTGCTAGACTCTAACCTTTGCTTGTATAACTACTTGATGTTATGACGTGCGCAAGTGGGAGCTGTTGGAATATGCTTTACGTTCATGACATATAGTTATATGGCTAGACACATGTGAGCCTAAAGGGTCACACACTTATACACCAAACACCATTTAATATATATAATATAATTAGGGTAATTATATTATTTATATAAACTATAATTACTTGGCTAGTTATGTTTTAATTAATTGTTAAGCTAAAACGTATTAGTGAGTAATCATAAAGAATCAAAAGGACAAGGGTCTAAGTGTCATATCTCCTAACTTGTAATTAGAAGATAAATACTTAGATTAGGGAGCAAGCTACCTAACCCTAATCTCTCCCACTAACCAAAATCTGCCGCTTTTGATTTTCTCTCAAGACAGTCGAAGTCAAAACAATGGAAAAGAGAAATGTTCTTTTTTGGTTCTAGATGTCATACGCACTAGGGGTGTGCAGCAAGACCGAAAAACCGGGACCGAACCGGGACCGGAACCGAGCCGACCCGGAACCGGCTTAGGCAGTCCGGTTTCCGGTTCCTATATTTAGTCAAAAAATGATACCCGGGTTTACCGGTCCCGGGCCGGATCGGTCCCGGGCTTTAAGGGTTTAGAACCGGTTTTAAATATGGGAGGGTTTTAAATTTGGTGGGGATATGAACGGTTTCTAGTAATATATTATCCTTCCATAACAAAATTCCTTAAACCACGTAACAAACCCGTATTCTTGATCGTAATTTTTCACGGTTCGTCTTCTTCAAACCCGTAGTCTAGCAAGGATCAAAATCAAGAGAAATCAATGGAGAATTGGCAAAATACACAAGAAACACAAGTAAGTGTTTAGAAATCAAAGTTGATTACCGAATATAATTGCCTGTTTAAAAGAATTTCGACACTACAATATTAGAATTCGTTCAAAGAATTTTTGAGTTAGGATTTCGACACTACAATATTAGAATTCGTTCAATGGAGAATTAGTTTAACAAGTTGTAGATTAATGAAATCTTCTCAGGTTATAAAAAATTAGAGGCATGAATGATATTTTTAAGTTGGTATCCTGATTATCCGTTTGGCCCATATCCGCACTTCATATTTGTGCAGCTGAAACTGCATCACAAAAACTGTTATACTGTGCAGCTGTAAACTGCACAGTTTCGGCTAAAACTGGCACACCAAAACTACAATTCTGTGCAGAAATATTCTGCACAGTTTTACCCAAAACTGCCCGAAACTGCAGCATTTTGACCACCAATCTGCGCAGAATTATTCTGCTCAAAACTGCCCGAAATTGCACTGTTTTGAGCCACAAACTGCGCAGAATTATCATGCTTAAAACTGCCCGAGTCTGCACAGTTTTGACCACCAAACTGTACAGTTTTATCCTTCACAACACTGCCCAAAACAGCATCCCCAAACACTGGATTCTGGACAGAATTCTGGTCCAAAAACAGCCCTGTCAAAACATAACAATGCATCATGTTATTGAACAACAATGATGTATATGTATTGATGATTTATATGGCTTGATGTATAAACTAATTTAAGTGCACATGTTTTTTTGTATTTTCAGATGGATGATGATGATGAGTTCATTCCAAACACTTTTGAAGAATTACCTCAACAACAAAATACTCAAGAAGGAATACACAATTTTGATGATGATGACTAAGATAGCAGTGATGAAATTGACGATGGACTACCAAATAATAAGAAAAGAAAGAAAAAAGGGAAAGAAACAGCTCCTTGTTGGAAAACCTTTAAACGGTTTTTTATTAGAGACGAGAATGGAATAAAGATCAAGCATGGGAGGTGCTTATTTTGTTACTCGGTTATCAAAGCCGACCCAAATAAAAATGGTACAACTACATTAAATAGACATATACCTATTTGTAAAAGTAACCCGGAAAACATGAAAAACAAACCATGTTACAATTAAATAAAGATGGGAAAGGGGATGGAAGTGTTACTAGTTGGAAACATGATGATATTAGAATTAGAAAAGCTTTTTTAAATTTGTTTATAGTGGGTGAACTACCCTTTAAGTTTGTCGAAAACGAAGCTTTTATTGAGTACACTAGTGCATTAAACTGTAAGGTACGTTTGCCATGCCGAACTACCATCTCAAAAGAAGTTGCAAAGTATTATATTGATGAAAGGAAGAAGTTGTTAACATTTTCAAGTAATCCCCTAAATACCGTTCATTTGACCACTGACACTTGGACTAGCTCATGTCAGAGGGTGAATTATATGGTGGTCACGGCACATTTCATTGATGAAAACTGGACAATGCATAAGAGAATCATTAACTTTAGACCTATAGATAGTCATAGGGGGAGGATATCGGGAGAGAAATTTTAGAATGCATACAAGGTTGGGGTATAAAAAATGTAATGACAATAACGGTAGATAATGCTACCTCAAATGACAAAGCAATGGAATTTTTAGTTAAGGTTTTACCAACTATGTATGCCGGTGGAAAACACTTTCACATAAGGTGTATGGCACATATTCTTAATCTGATTGTAAAAGATGGGTTGAATGAAAACGAGGCAAGTGTTAAATGTTTGCAAAAAGCCGTACGGTACATAAGAAATTCAACACAAAGGATTACACGGTTTAAAGACTGTATGAAAGAACTTGGAGTGCAATCAAAGAAGTTTTTGTGCAACGATTGTCCCACTCGATGGAACTCAACTTATGAGTTATTGAAAATTGCCGTTGATTTGGAAGATGTTTTCCTCAAGTACCGTGTCGTAGGTAATTTACCATATATTTTTTAATCTACTTACTAGTAATTCATTCATTTATTTAATTTATTATTCATTAAATAATATTTAATTTATTATTCATTTTTTGTGATAGATCCTTCATTTGCAAGAGATATTAAAGCCCCCCGACCATGAGGATTTTGTTGTTTGCAAAGGCATGGTCGACTTTCTTGATAAATTCAAGACCAAAACGGTCTTAGTGTCGTCGACTTCTAAACCTTTAGCACATAGATTTTTTACTGAAATATGTGATGTTGACAAACATATACGTGAATGGTCGGCAAATCCTCAATTTTATATGATGGGCATCGAAATGCAAAGCAAATATAACAAGTATTGGGGAAAAACTGAAAACCTCAATGAGTATATGTACTTTGCGGTTTTATTGGATCCACGAATGAAGATGATATTTCTAAAAAATGCGTTTGAAAGGTTGTTAGCAATTAATAATCGTATACCAAACGTGGATATTCTAGAATTTGTTAAAAAACTGATAGAAGATCTTGAAGTGAGATTTGAGAATTTTTTTGATACGTATAAGCAAAAATTTGACATTCCAAGGTGTAATGTATCTTCTCAAAATAATGGTAGTCAAGAAGTAATTTATGATGATGAGAATGGGTTTTTGGGTGATATTCTAGTAGAAGCGGACAACACATCTTCTACAATGCAAACGGAGTTGAAATCATACTTGGACGAGCCGACAACTAGATATACTAAGGATTTTTATATTCTTTTATGGTGGAAACAAAATGCATCCCGTTACCCGATAGTATCTCGGATGGCCAAAGGTATAATTTTAATATTTATATATGTATTTATCTTTATAAAGATATTATTATACTTTACACTTTATATATTTATTGTAGACCTTTTGGCAATTCAAATATCAACGGTGGCATCTGAGTCGGCTTTTAGTACAAGCGGACGCATATTAGATCCTTATCGAAGTAACTTGACGACACCGATCGTTGAGGCTTTAGTTTGCACTCAAGATTGGGTAAGAAAGTCAAGGAAGCCGATTGTGGATAATATAGAAGATATTTTACAAGATGATGATGTTGCTAAAGGTAATATTTCCATTATAGTGACTAATTAATTATTTTATTTTATATATATACTAATTTGCAAGTTCCAACTTTATTTTGTTTCCGGTTTATGTTAGAGTTGGAAGAAGTATTATGCAAGGAGAAAAGGATTTGAGATTATTGGTGATTGAGAAAAAGATTTGAGAAAAAGATTGAAGTTGAATACTTTTTTGGTGAATTGTTTGAAAACTATGAAACTTGAATTTGTGTTGGTCTTTTTAAATCTGAATTTTGATGTATTCTTTTCGTATTATTGTTGATGTTTGGTGATTGAAATGCATTAAAAAACAGTTTGGTTGATATTTGTATGTTGCTGTTGATATCCGATTGTTGAGCTATTAATGCAGGAAAAAACTGCACAAAACAGTAGGATAAAACAGAAAAAAAAAATGCAGAAAACAGAAAAAAAATTGTAAAACTGCACAGAATAGCAGAAAACGCAGAAAAAAAAGCAGAAAACAGGAAAAAAAACTCTGCAAAACAGGAAAAAAACCCAAGGAAAAACAACAACAAAAAAAGGCTTGGAAAAAATGCACAAAACCGGGTTTATCCGGTTCCGGAACCGCTTAAAGACCGACCCGAGCTTGGACCGAACCGGGACCGGAACCGGTTTAACCGGTCCGGTCTTCGGTCTTGGATTTCTCAGTTTTTTTGGTACCCGGGATGTTGACAAACATATACGTGAATGGTCGGCAAATCCTCAATTTTATATGATGGGCATCGAAATGCAAAGCAAATATAACAAGTATTGGGGAAAAACTGAAAACCTCAATGACTATATGTACTTTGCGGTTTTATTGGATCCACGAATGAAGATGATATTTCTAAAAAATGCGTTTGAAAGGTTGTTAGCAATTAATAATCGTATACCAAACGTGGATATTCTAGAATTTGTTAAAAAACTGATAGAAGATCTTGAAGTGAGATTTGAGAATTTTTTTGATACGTATAAGCAAAAATTTGACATTCCAAGGTGTAATGTATCTTCTCAAAATAATGGTAGTCAAGAAGTAATTTATGATGATGAGAATGGGTTTTTGGGTGATATTCTAGTAGAAGCGGACAACACATCTTCTACAATACAAACGGAGTTGAAATCATACTTGGACGAGCCGACAACTAGATATACTAAGGATTTTGATATTCTTTTATGGTGGAAACAAAATGCATCCCGTTACCCGATAGTATCTCGGATGGCCAAAGGTATAATTTTAATATTTATATATGTATTTATCTTTATAAAGATATTATTATACTTTACACTTTATATATTTATTGTAGACCTTTTGGCAATTCAAATATCAACGGTGGCATCTGAGTCGGCTTTTAGTACAAGCGGACGCATATTAGATCCTTATCGAAGTAACTTGACGACACCGATCGTTGAGGCTTTAGTTTGCACTCAAGATTGGGTAAGAAAGTCAAGGAAGCCGATTGTGGATAATATAGAAGATATTTTACAAGATGATGATGTTGCTAAAGGTAATATTTCCATTATAGTGACTAATTAATTATTTTATTTTATATATATACTAATTTGCAAGTTCCAACTTTATTTTATTTCCGGTTTATGTTAGAGTTGGAAGAAGTATTATGCAAGGAGAAAAGGATTTGAGATTATTGGTGATTGAGAAAAAGATTTGAGAAAAAGATTGAAGTTGAATATTTTTTTGGTGAATTGTTTGAAAACTATGAAACTTGAATTTGTGTTGGTCTTTTTAAATCTGAATTTTGATGTATTCTTTTCGTATTATTGTTGATGTTTGGTGATTGAAATGCATTAAAAAACAGTTTGGTTGATATTTGTATGTTGCTGTTGATATCCGATTGTTGAGCTATTAATGCAGGAAAAAACTGCACAAAACAGTAGGATAAAACAGAAAAAAAAATGCAGAAAACAGAAAAAAAATTGTAAAACTGCACAGAATAGCAGAAAACGCAGAAAAAAAAAAGCAGAAAACAGGAAAAAAAACTCTGCAAAACAGGAAAAAAACCCAAGGAAAAACAGCAAAAAAAAAAGGCTTGGAAAAATTGCACAAAACCGGGTTTATCCGGTTCCGGAACCGCTTAAAGACCGGCCCGAGCTTGGACCGAACCGGGACCGGAACCGGTTTAACCGGTCCGGTCTTCGGTCTTGGATTTCTCAGTTTTTTTGGTACCCGGGTTTCCCGGTTCCGGTCCGGTCCGATCCGGTTCCGGGACCGAACACATGCCTAGGAGTTCTTCTTCCACATTTATTGGTGTAATCAAAGGCTTCAAGGGTATGATCTTCATCCTAACTCTTTGATTCTCATGCTTAATTACTTTGTCAATATGTAGATCCGTTATTAGTGATTTATGTTATATTTCCGCTGCGTTTTACTTTGATTAAACCGTAAATCACTAACAGTACCCACTATCATTAAACACCAACACGACTACCATTACCACTGTCACCACTACCATCACTATTGTCATTATAAAATATAGTTACAATTTACAAAGTACTTGTCGGTTGTCACCACATTCCGTTGAACCCTGCTAGTCTTATATGATATATATATAACGTGTTTTTTTGCTTTTAATTTATTTATGGCCGGACTCAACTACACCACCACCCAAGTGTCTTCCAGTGCACCAAGGCACCAACACATATATTCACTTTTTGGATGTAAAGATACATCATAAAGTTAATACTCTTTGATTTATTCATTGTGTTTCTGTGGGTTAGGCTTTGCCATGTAAGCATCCACGTGGAAAGATATGCCATGTGTGCAGCACACTTCTCTGGAAGCATCACACGGCTTCCCACGGGATTCACTTGCACCAGCACAAACCGGCCATCACCACCCACCCAGCTTACCACGTACGCTTAGACCCCTTGGTCAATTGGTCCCTCAAAAGTCAAAACTTATACTTTGCCTAATTGGTTTAGTGTATCATTTCAACTACAATCACACGATACAATCATTATAAACTGTTAGATTATGGTATTTAAGAAAGAGCTTAATTAAAACAAGATCATCCTAAGTGACCCCAAACTACACACCAAATCAACTCACTACACAAATTTCCAACACTACAACAAATGCACCCTATGGCGTCGGCCGCCTTTTCCCCTATTGCGATTACATGTCATCGCCATACCCTATAGCCGCCATAGATTAGTCGACATAGCTTCGTCGCAACAGCTAAAAAATGTTCGTCGCTATAAGTGACCAATCGCGACGACATTTTGTCCCGAGAAGAACCGTCGCTACAGATTTTCCAAATTAAAAAAAAAAAGTCGTATAATACATGTGTGTCAACGACATGTCGTCGCTACATATTTCGCTGAAAATTACTCAGGTAACATTCTAAAGCTTATATTTACCATGGTCACAATCTTCTTTTGGTGCATATTCCTTTGTTAGTGTACTCTGGTATTGTTATGTTGCCTCCTTTTTATTAAGATTCAGGCCAAATAACGAATGGGGCCATATATGAAAACCAGTAACATCATGATAACCATATTTTCTTTGATTCCCCTAATTTTCCCCTCTATATATTTGTTAGTTCTCGACCTAAGTTTCCTATCAAAGTAACTCACTTCAAAAGTGAAGACCATATCAAGTAGCGACTTGTTGTTTTTCGTGCGTTACCTCTCCACAAAGAAGATAATGTTCCACGATTTAGAGATGATATGCAAGGTGCATGATGATGTAATAGGCTATCATGGCTATGGCCATGACCATGATTTCTTTATTAATGCTTATGCCTATGATGACGTCATTGCCAGTGATGGTGATGACAACTGGCGTTATAGGCGCGCTGCTGATGAATGTATGGATGCCGATGATGATGATGATGACGATGATGATACTGGCATTGCTCCGGCAGCTTAAAGTTATCAGATTATCGGGTTTTTCTGTTATAAAAAACCCTAGTCTTAGATATACACCGCGAACCCCTAGGAATAGCGCGCCGAATTTATATAGGCATATGTATCAATAGTTCAATACAATTTTGAGTAAAAGGCAGTAAAGCATAAGGTACTACTCCAATAAAGCTCCCTGCCAATAGGATGGTTATAATATATGTTTGCTATATATATATAAAGAATGTAACTGTTTTTGATGGTTAAGTAATAAACACCGATATCTTTGAAAAGTCTTAAAAGTTTACAATATTTTATATGTCATGTGCTTAAGTTCTTACTATCTACCAAATGAGCTTTCACAATATTCGTCATCTTGGTCTCTGTGCGTTCAACCGTTTGGTTTAGTTAATTTGATGGTCATAATCTTGGTTTGGTTCAACATTCATACTCTTGTTGCAGTCGACTCGACGCTAGGCCTTTTGGTTCGGTTCAATGTTCACAAGTTCAAAAATGACATATGACCATATTTTTGCCAAAACAGCCCAACTAAATTTCTGACTAAAATTGTAGCTACATTTTGTGATTGTTTTATAAGCTACATTTTAACATGGTTTCTGTCCTATATATCATACAAAAAATAAATTGTTTAGCCATACTTCAACATAACAAATGTGAATTTACGAACCACCTGAAATAGTATGACCAAATGTCACCATGTCACGAATTTTGTTTGATAATGTAAACATATTGTGATGGTTTTTATAAGAAACGATTGGTAAATATATTGTCACGTGAAACAATTGTTTATGTGTATGTATCGTGGAGCAGATTTAAACACACATGAATCCATTGTAGTTGAAAGATAATATATATGGTTACATTAATTATATATGTGTCCATATGATAACCATTAAACCACATAGTAACAACAAGACAAGTAACCATAAGTATTTTATGCTAATGTTTCATTTTATTATGTGTGTCTAAAGATGAATGCTTGTCATAATACAGGAAAAAAGTTGTGAGTGTAACTAATTTATAGTTACAATATAAATTTTAAGGTGTGTCTAAATATTAATCATGTTCATCATATCTTAAATGAAAAACATGTATGTATAATTATATTATGATGACTTTTTTCCGCGCTCTGGTGTATGTCAAGTTAAACAATAGTATCGTAAAATAATAATGTAACTATAAATGGTCATTAGTGACTAATTATTAATTTAATACGTCTGTAAAAGTGAAAAGGTTAAAACACACAATCAATCCATTGTTTGATATTTGATGATGAATTTGGAAGGAAATTTGGTGAAGATGGTTAGGGCTTTTAGAGAGAGAGTAGAGAGAAGTTAGAGAGAACAATTATTGTAAAGTGTGAATTGATTAATGACAAAAGTTAAGGAATTAAAGCTTACACTACGGTTTATATACCATGGCCTTAATTCTCTAATTAGCTTAAGACTAATCCTAAGACTAACTAAACTTATATACAATGTTACCATCTACCCCCTATACTATTAATTACAATCAAATAGTACCTAACAATCTCCCCCTTTGTAACAATAGTCTAGGTTGCATATCTCTGAAGTCTTCCTTGTTTGTATAGCTGGAGCTGAGTATTAAACCGTTGAGCAGTTTTGTTGAAAAATCAGCATCAGCTTTTGATCATCGGTGATAGATATACCTTTAATTGGCTTTTCAACCAATATAAAGTATTCCAGAAGACTTCAGGCAAATCGACGGAATATAGACCCATAAATAGAGCGGTTAGCAGCGGAAGTCCTTTCTTGAAGTTGTGGCGTTGTCGACGTGCTGCTGATCCTTGGTTCCTGATGTTTGTTGAATTAGTAGACGTGCGGTATATTGATTTGATTTGGATTTTCTGACCGTTGTTGATAAAGTTGGAGTACGGTCATAGAATCTCTTATCTGATGTATTGACTATTGTTGATAAGAGTGGAGTACAGTCATCAGATCCTTTATCAGACATAGTGACTGTTGTTGATAAGAGTGGAGTACAGTCGTCTGATCTTCGCACAAGAAGGTATCAGGGTAACCCAGGATCACATAGATTGCATGTTTGCACAACAGTTACAGAAACTGTGTGACCTACGTTCAGTGTTGGCATTGATGTTAGCACTGGTAGGATTTTCATTCAATCATCGTGGAATACCAATATTTTTGGTATCACTATGAATGTTCCGACAATATCCCAAAGATATGCTTGGTAGAGTGCCTGTGTCCCAGAGAAATTTAATTCGGTTCTAGACTCTACACGTGGACAAACGAAGGCGAGGACTGGAGGTGGGTCCTCTTTTTCAATATCAACAATCTCCAAATGAGATGTCGATAGTGGATGTGGTTATCTCCGTGATCTTGAAACAAGTACTTTTTGTACTTGAGTGGTCAGTGGGGGTTGTGCATTGCATCACTGGGTCCATGATGTCTTAATCAGAAAGCAACATATGCAATCTGATATAGATGAGGCTACCCTGTCATTTGTTCGGTTTAGGGAGGGTTTTCCGTTTTCTTTAACCCTTTCACACACGCTCCTCACTCAACTCACTTTTTCATTTTCAACCACACCCTCGTTTTTGTTTTTACCATGTGATAAGCTGATTTGCACCCTATACTTCATACCCCCTTTCAATTTTTACCTCAGCGCACCCCAATCAAGATTCCATGATACTTGATTCTGCTCACCTAGACCTAGGACCCTCACTTTTTAGTTCCTATATTGTCGGTGGCTCCGGGGAAGATCATGCTGGCTTTAGCAGATCATAGGAGTAATTTGAGAGTGGACTATTACGGTCATGTGCATTTTAATCAACTTTCAAAAGATGTTTCAATTAAGGAGTTTTCACATGGATTTTTCTTCGGATTTTGATGTAATTCCGGTAAAAGTTGTTGCCTGAATGATTGTGGATTTTAAGGCACATCAACTTGTTCTTTTAAGGTAACACCGGACTCACAAAGAGTATCTGTTAGCACACGGTATGAATCGGTAGTCGTTTGCACAACCATTGATTCAAATATGTGACCTGCGTTTAGAGTTGGCGTGATTTTAGCTCTAGCAGGATTTCCACTCGATCCTCGTGAAACATCAGACTGTGATGCCACTACAAGTGTTCCGATGGATTCACGGAGTTCCATATTTGTAGTGCAAGTGTCCTATATTGGAAGGTTCTTGAGGGTGAGAACTAGACACACTGTGCATACAAAGAGACTTAACCCGGGGCAGGAGGTTATTATGATTCAATACTGACATACTCCGAATGAGTAGTCAGTGGCTTTTGTGCTACGTCCCCTAATGAAATGAAACAAATCCCTATTGAGAGGAATTTGAGTAGTTGGTGGTGGCGTGCATTTGCTTTAGTGGGCCAGTAAAGTCTAGTGAAACATCCAACGAATGAATGATCACTCATTTGTATGGTTGCCCGGTTTGTTAATGGGTTAGATGCACTCAAATGTGTGTTTTCTTAAATTTATCATGTTTTCACATCACCTTGCACTCACCTAGTTCTATACCCTAGACGTATACACTCACATTTACCAGTTGGTAGAAATATTGCATGGGGAAGGTTAGGCCGGATCTGGCAAACCATGGGATGGTATTGTCTTAATAAAAGATTTTTCGTTTATTTATTCATTCCTGGGTATTTTTGTTTTGATTTTCTTAAGTTTCTCCCCCTAGAAATAAAAATTCTCCCCCTAGAATTAGTATTTCTCCCCCTCGACTAATCAAAAGTATGTAAAAGTTTTTGAGCTTTGAGGACGTACCTTAAACATGGCCGGAGGGTTGAAGGAGAGTATTTCCGGTGAAGCTTGATTGAGTTTTGCTTGCTTTTTGATAGAGGGTTCTGAATCCGTTGTGATCTGAAGCCATAGATCGTTGAGAACCGGGTTTCAAGCTGAGGTACTTGAAAGCCATTATGATGATACGAAGAATGCAACAATTTAACAAATTGAAAAATAAGAATAAAGTTTTGAGATTTAGCATACCAAGCTTTGAGACCAGATAATTAAAACATTTTTCATCCAAAGCCTTGGTAAACAAATCAGCCAATTGAAAATCGGTGGACACGAAGTACAATTCAACATTACCCAGTTCAACGTGGTCTTTGATAAAATGATATCGAAGATCGATATGTTTGGTTTTAGAATGTTGAACTGGATTACAAGATATTGCAATTGCACTTCTGGAATCACAATTTAAAGGAATTCGACTATAGGAAAAGCCATAGTCCTTTAATTGTAATTGCGTCCATATCACCTGGGACAGACAGCTAGCGGCCGCAACATATTCTGCTTCAGCTGTTGATAGTGAGACACAGTTTTGCTTTCTTGATGACCAGCTGACTAGCTTATCTCCCAAAAATTGAACTCCCCCAGATGTACTCTTCCTGTCTAGCATACACCCAGTATGATCAGCATCAGAGAAGGCACAAAGATCAAACGAGGTCTCCTTGGGGTACCAACGACCAAGATCTCTGGTGCCTTTTAGGTAACGGAAGATTCGTTTGACCACCAGAAAGTGAGACTCTTTGGGAGCAGCCTGATACCGAGCACAAATGCATGTGGAAAACATGATGTCCGGACGACTGGCCGTTAAGTAAAGTAGAGATTCAATCATACCCCGATAGTTTGTTACATCTACCGGTTTACCATCCAGATCAGCATTTAGTTTGGTGGTCGTGGACATCGGTGTTGCAATAGGTTTACAGTCGTCCATGAGATACTTCGTCAGCAGATCAGAGATATACTTTGAATGATTGATAAAGATGCCAGTTGGAAGTTGACGAACTTGAAGACCTAGGAAGAAGTTCATCTCCCCCATCATGCTCATTTCAAAGCGTTTTACCATGAGATCGGAAAAACGTTTGCAGTATTTTAGATTTGTAGACCCAAAGATAATGTCATCGACATAGATCTGAATTAGGATGATATCTTCCCCTTGACGTTTGATGAACAAAGTGGTATCAACTTTTCCTTTTGAAAAGCCAGATCCGACTAGGAACTGGGAAAGAACATCATACCATGCCCGAGGGGCCTGTTTCAAACCATATAGAGCTTTGTCGAGAACATATACATAATCTGGATGTTTGGGATTCACAAACCCTTCTGGGTGATGAACAAACACTTCCTCTTTTAGAATACCATTTAGGAATGTTGTCTTTACATCCATCTGATAGATAGTAAAGTTTTTGTGAGCTGCATATGCTAAGAAAATGCGAATGGTTTTAATACAGGCAACAGGAGCAAATGTTTCTTCGTAATCAATGCCTTCCTGTTGAGCGTAACCCTTAGCAACCAACCTTGCTTTGTTTCGAATGACGATTCCATTTTCGTCTTTCGTGTTCTTAAAAATCCACTTAGTGCCGATGACGAATGATCTTGGGGTCTTAGGAACTAAGCGCCAGACTTTTAATCTTTCAAATTGATTAATTTCTTCTTGCATTGCAATTATCCAGTCTGGATCGGAAAGCGTTTCACTGACTTTCTTAGGTTTAGTGGAACTTAAAAATGAGGCATGGTGACATTCATCCGCTGTAGCCCTCCTAGTTTGGACGGATGACTCTGGGTTTCCGATGATTAGGTCCAAAAGATGTTCCTTTGTCCACTTAGTAGAATGAGGAAGTGGGAGTTGACCAGGGTTAACGTTGGAATTATCAGTAAAAGCAGGATGTGGTATGATTGCAGTTTCAGGATTTGGGGGGTTGATCTGAGGTGGTGGTTCAACACGAGGAAGATGAAATTTAGAGAAGTCAATCACCAGTGGAGCTATAATATCTGACGGAGGGGGAAGATCGACTGGTGGAGATTGAGTTCCTTGTGTTGATGTTGAAGGACCAGCATTGGCTGTGGGTATTGGTGAGGTTGGAGCAGGTGAGGTAGGTGATGGGGATTCATTTGGGGATGGAGTGTTGATTTCCGGAGCGGTGATGGATTGAACATCTGCCGGAGGTGGGGGTGGATTTCTGACGTTGTGATATTCATCATAGAAGTGTTCAAATAGGATTTCAAGATCATTCAAAGATGTTGAATGGTTAGAAGAGGTTGTGGGTAGAGATCTTTCAATGCCAGTTGACCCCGAATCAAGCAGGAATGTGTCATCGAATGATACATTAACACTTTCTCTGACCATTCGTGTGGATCGGTTGTAAATTCTGAATGAGGCTGATTCCTTTGAATATCCAATAAAGACTCCTTCCTTAGCTTTCTCTTCAAACTTGTTGAGTTTATCTTTATCATTCAGGATGAAGCATCGACTACCAAAGATGTGGAAGAAGTTTACATTTGGTATTCGATTGTTGATGAGCTCATATGGAGTTTTGTTGTATGTTTTGTTGATTATTGAGCGGTTTTGTGTTAAACAGGCGGTGTTTATGGCTTCTGCCCATAACGACAGAGGAAGTTTTGAAAAAGAAAGCATGGTACGAGCAGCTTCCACTAAAGTACAGTTTCGTCTTTCAACAACACCGTTCTGTTGAGGAGTTCGTGCAGTGGAAAATTGATGGGTGATGCCAACAGATTCAAGATAAGAGTCAAGGACCCGATTCTTGAATTCAGTACCATTGTCGGTACGGATTGTTTGAACATTTAATTAATTCCAGGTTCATTTGAGTTTTCTTGATAAATGAGATGATGATCTCTGCGGCTTCATCCTTTGAGCGAAGAAAATAAACCCATGTGTATCTGGAATAGTCATCAACAATAACCAAAACATAGCGTTTTCCAGCAAGACTGTGAACGCTCATTGGACCACATAAATCCATATGCAGTAGTTCAAGAGGTTTGGAAGTACTTGGAGCTGGTTTAGGTTTGTGAGACTTTTTGGTCATTTTTCCCATTTCACATGATGAACATTTGTGGTCTTTGTCAAAGGCAACATCAGGTAATCCAGACACATGGCCTCCTTTTACAAGTTGGTTCATTGTTTTGAAGTTGAGATGAGACAAACGGCGATGCCATAACCATGACTCATTGGCAGTAGTTTTTGATACGAGACATACTTCATCGATTGGACCAAGGTCATTGAGATCAATAGTGAATAAGTTTGTGTCACGAGTTCCAGTCAAAAGTTCATCTCCGTCATATGTACGAATAGCACACTTTTTTGTGCGAAACTTGACTTCCTGAGTCTTGTCACAGAATTTGCCGATGCTGAAGAGATTATGAGAGAGATCTTCAACAAAGGCAACATTTCTTATAATCAGGTTATGGCAAATGATGTCACCGAGACCTAACATGGCTGCTAAATGATCATTCCCAAATTTGACCGTTCCTAAGTATTTTTCTCGAAAGTTGGTCAGGAGATTTTTGTTTCCCGTCATGTGCCTCGAAAAGCCCGAGTCGAGGTACCATATATTCTACATAAAACAAATAAAATATTTTAGGTACCCAATCATGTATGGGTCCAGAACAATTAGTGACAGATGTTTTATGCAGATTTATGTGATGATCAATTTAGAGCGTTGGGGAACTGCTAGGAGGCAATTCGGATTTGATTACCCATTTGAGAGATTTTTCAGAGGATTGAATAATCCAATGAGATTTTTCGTTTTGAATCCAGTTATATTTCACATGAGTATTCGTTTTAGCGGACGGTTTGTTGCCTTTTGAGGAAACTGACGGTTTTGACTTTTGTGCAGAGTTTCCTCGAGAAGACTTGTGGCGAGAAGACAGATGGGAGACAGAAGTTTGTGGAGTTTGAGAAGATTTCTTCGATTGTTTGGAAGTTTTCTTTTGAGCTTTTGATGGAGACTCTGAGTTTAACGATGTTTGTTTAGAAACTGCCCGATACACGAGACGACGATGAGATGAAGATTTTTCAGAGGTTGGTTTGAATGGACGTGTAATTGTAGATTTTACTGGTCGTGAGTTTATTGATTTGCATTGATATGGATAGCATGTTTTGCATGTGTTTATAAGTTTGCCAGATTTATGATATACTATATTCTTATGAATACTGCAAGGTGCATCAAGTCTTACAAAAAAACGTTTATCAATTTGAGTTATCTGTTTCTTTGTAATTATATCAAAAAATCGTTTTATTCCAGATTTGTCAGTTTTAACATACACATCACCAAAATCAGGAGAGTATCGGACAAGACGATAAACAGTAGAATCATAATCAGTTCTAAAAGCAGTTAAAATAGTTTTCACATAATTAGAGTCATTACATTTATTTTTAATAGAAAAAGATGAAACTACAGACTTAGGTGGACTAGACTTCTTAAGTAGACTAGGCTTCTTAAGCATACTGGCTCTAGTCTGAATAGACTTCTTTGACTGCGAGGCTCTTTTGACTTCAGATTGCTTCAAGGACTTCTTCCCTCCAGACTCTAATCTTCGATCTGCAAGATTCAAAATTGGTGGATTAGAGCTTCTCTTCAAGATGGTTGGAATTGGGTTTGTTGGTGCTGGTCCTAATAAAGAGGCTTTAGAATTTTGAGAAACAGTATTGTTCGTTTTAGCTTTTAATTCTAACATGGTGTCCTCTAAATTATGTATTTTGTTTTGAAGTTTTTCTTTTTCTTTATCAAAGGCCTTATGAGTTTCATCAATTTTAGTTTCTAATTGGACAATTTTCTTCTCTAAAACTAATGGTGGAATATATAGCTTTGGCTCTTTGATTTGTTTTAAAATATGGTTTTCAGGAATGGAAAATGCAGCAGGTGTGACGATTGAAAAATATTCATTGTGTTCAAATTTCGCTTTCTTCTTTTCGTATGTTGAGTTTAGGGCATCATAATTGAAGCTAATTTGAGCATATTCTTCCTTTTCCCGATTGAACTTTTCAACTTCCGCTTCTTCATCTGGCATATGAAAGAAGCTTTGCCAGATTCCCATGTTCATGTAATCGTAGTTATATAACGTTGGAAGAACATCTGCAGCTTTTTCCAGAGGGCGAGTGTTTTCTGCTCCAAGACCCACTTTTGACTTGTACGATCTGAATTCTTTTGGCTCGTTGAATTTTATCGTTTGTTCAGTATGACCAGCTTTCACAATCGTTTGCTCCAGTTTTGAGATGTGTTCTTCAGCATTTTCTTTTCTGACAGTGAGACTGTGTATAGTTGCTGATTTTTCATCGATTTCCTTTTTAAAATTGTTTGTTACGTTTTTGATTTGTTCATTCAATTTTTGAATTTCGATGTCAGCCGTCTTTAACTGTTCTTGGTAGTCTTTCATCTTGATGTCTGCGAACTTCATCCATGTTTGCTCTCGATTTAGTTGATTTGCCAAGTCATTTATCAGCTGCTTGGAGTCGTCTTTATCATTCGACACCGTTTTCATGTTTTTTAGGTTAGAAATTTCAAGGTTTTTTCTATTAATAATTTGATTTAGACGATTGACCTCACTGGTGTGAGCAGCATGAAAGGATGACAACTGTTGTTGTAACTCTTGTGTTTTTTGATTTGAAAGGTTATTTTGATTGACTTGAGGAACAAGAGTTTCAAGTTGACGACGAAAGGTTAAATTTTCTGCCTTTAAGTTTGAGATTTGTTCATAAGATTCATTAGTTGTGTTAACTTGTTTTTGTAGACTATTTTGTAATTCAGAAATTTGAAATTGATAAGCAGATTTTGACGTAGACAACTGATTTTGTAATTCCTTGTTTACTTGAGTTATTTGAAGAGAACATTGACTTAAATCACTTAATCATTTAAAAGTTGTTCCTTTTCGGATTCTAAAGAGGTAATTTGTTTTGTCAGTTGTGATTTCTCATCAATTTTAAGAAAAAGTTTTTCATCAAACAAGGAATTCTCTATTCATCAGTGTCTGAGTCAGATAGTAAAGAGTCAAACGAAGAAGAGTGTACCTCATTTTCATCATTTTCAGGGATGCCCAGCGCAGCTCTCAGTTCGTTTGATCTCGCCATAAGAGCCAGGCTGGCAGTGCATTCCTCTTCCTCTTGATCATCTGAGTCTTCCAACCACTGTTGGTCCTTAGCCAGTAGGACCTTGCCATTTTCAACTTGCTTAGCCATGAGCATTTTCCTCTTGAAGTATTCAGAGTCTTTCACCTTAGGCTTCTTGCGTTCTTTAGCAAAGTGCCCCGTCATACCACAGTTGTAGCATTTCTTTGGAGGCTCAGTAGAGGAAGATGAGGATTTGTTGTTAGGTGTTTGGGAAGAGGAGTTGACTTTGAAGTTTGAGGATGATCTGAGGTTGTTGTTGGTTGGCTTGTTATAGTACTTGTTGTTATAGCTTGAAATGAGAACCAAGGCTTGACGAACCGACTCGATTTCATAATTTGTCCCCGCAGGGATCAGAGTCTCTGGTTCTTCTTTAACACTTCTTTTGATTGTGCTGCAATCATTGCTTCATTGATACCTTCGTTGAGAGTTTGGTTTTGCTTGGCCAACATTGCAAGAGTGTCAGCAGTATCTTGCCTAGTTTTGGCGATTCCTTTCACCATAGATTCATTTTGATTTAGGTACTCATATAATTCATGAATGTCTATGAGGATTAAGTCCTTGTGCTGCATCGCATTGTTGCCAAACATCTCCCATTCCGGTAGTAGGGATTGGATAAATTTGATGTTAATTAAGGTTCTCTTTGATGAGTTTGTTCTTTCTGAGATCATTGAGCATGTTGCAGAATCTGTGGTAGGTTTTCTCCAATTCTTCTCCCGGGGTAACTTTAAATTGACCGTAGGTGTTTAGGGTGGATACCATCTTAGCTTTGTTACCCAGGTCAGTACCCTCCATTTGCTTTTGGATCTCATCCCAGAGCTCTTTACCCGTGCTGAAACTATCAAGGCTACTGTAAATTTCATTCGTAAGGCCCTGTAGCATATAGGAGTGTGCGTACACGTCAGCCCTGACCCTATCCTTCTGCACTTGGGTGTATTCCGACGGGGGAATTCCAATTACACCACCAGGCACCGCTGGTACAGAGTTTGGGGCTGCTACCACAGCACGGTAGAACTTTGCTGGTCCGGTTTGAAGGGAGTCAAGGATATCTGGACCGGCATGTTGACTCAAGATGAAATGGAGAAACCGTTTCTTCCATTGACCGTATTCTCCTCGGTAGAGAACAGGTGGTTTTGTATCTGATCCAATGGACAAAGCATCCTTGGAAGTCATTTCGTAGTGGTAAGGTTAAGAACTCGACGGGAAAAAATTTAAAACTGAAGTGTGGAGAAAGTGTTCGGGCCGAACAATTGTAAGAGTTCGGGCCGAAGATTAATTAGTGTTCGGGCCGAAGATTGAGTAGTGTTCGGGCCGAAGATTTTGAGAGGTTCGGGTCAAAGACTTTGTGGTGTTCGGGTCGAAGACTTGGAAGAAGTTCGGGCCGAAGACTTGGAAGTGTTCGGGTCGAAGACTTGGGAGAAGTTCGGGCCGAAGACCATGTAGTGTGTTCGGGCCAAACTGTGTTCAAGATGTTCGGGCCGAACAGTGTTCTGATGTTCGGGCCGAACTGAAAGATGAGTTCGGGCCGAAGATTTTACAGTTCTCGGGCCGAGAACAGTTGCGTCGTTCTTGAGCAGAACTGTTACGAACAGCCAAGAAATACCACTAATTTGATCCTAAAACGCTCGTTTCTTAACCAAAATCTTTGATTCTTTTTGCAAAATGACCCAAAACCTTTTTCCTTCAATCCATTACAACAATAATCACCAAAAACAACCAAGATCTAATAGGAAATTTGAATTTTGAAGGTTTTTGAAGCTTTAATGGTGTTTACTAAAAATCACAATTTCTTCATCAGAATGGATTGGATTCGATCTAAACTCGATTCTAAGCTTAATATAATCACAATATGAAGCTATTTAACTCATAAGAACAAGTATTAATACCTCAAATCCGTTTTTTTGATTTTGACCCCTATTTTTCTTCAAAAACTTGATAAACTCTTTTGATCTTCTGATTTGGACAGAAAGCAATGGAAATGGATCGTTTTCAGAGTGAAATTAAGCTCTGATACCAATTGAAAAGTTTAAAACACACAATCAATCCATTGTTTGATGTTTGATGATGAATTTGGAAGGAAATTTGGTGAAGATGGTTAGGGCTTTTAGAGAGAGAGTATAGAGAAGTTAGAGAGAACAATTGCTGTAAACTGTGAATTGATTAATGGCAAAAGTTAAGGAATTAAGGCTTACACTATGGTTTATATACCATGGCCTTAATTCTCTAATTAGCTTAAGACTAATCCTAAGACTAACTAAACTTATATACAGTGTTAGGATTAGTACCTAACAAAAAGCAAACAAAATATTCATGACTAAATTATAACATAAGTGATTATATGTATTTTATTGCTACAGAAAACAAAATTATAATATAAATGTTTTAAAATCACAATATAATTTTTTTGTTGCTTCAACTACGAGCCATTGTCTGTTTTGGATCCCGACGTCAACATCATGGATGCGATGTACTGGTTCAACTACGAGACTTCATCTGGTTTGGATAGGGACGTGAACGTCGTAGATTCGATGTGCTAGTTCACCAACGAGTCTTCGTCTTGTTCGAATTCAGACGTGAACATCGTGGATGAGATGTGCTGGCCGGTTCGGCTACGAGCCTTCATTTGGTTCATATTCCGACGTGAACATTATGGATCGGATCAGGTCCTTGGTGGTACAAACGTTAGTTGAATGTAGAAATAAAATGAGAAGTGATATTGATGCTTATTATTTGTACCTATATTATGTCTATATCCACCACAAGATGACATGTATGATCCGCTAATTCTCTTTCTTCAGAGAAATGGGTCTGGTCACCGCTAACGTGACTACCACTTACGTGGCCCAACTTAAACCCGCCACCATCACACCTCATGTTACGTGATTGAGGTGGCTCGCTACTTCGGTGGCTCGCCACTTCGGTGGCTGAACTCACGGGAAGAGAGATGAGTATTTTAGTGGGTCCCAAAAGAATATTATTGGTTGAGTTATTTATGAGTAAAGGGGTATTTGGGGGTTTAAATGTGAAATTTGAAATGGTGATGTGTCACTGAGGTGAAAATTTGGCTCAAGCCACCATACCCACCTCTTTTATATTATTCCTTCATTTTAATACTATCTTCGTATCAAAATAAGTGATACACTTGAAGAATTGCGGTTTTTGAGGCAAAATATTAAGAAATAGTTTAAATTAGATTATAGTGGATAATTAGTCCCACTTCTTTTGATTGAAGTGATATTAATGATGTTTAAAAGTAAAATTAAGGGTAAAAAAGTAATTTCACTTTATTAAATGTAACAACCCAAAAATTCAGGGGAAATTTAAAAAATTTTAAATAATAAAATAAAACAATTTTCCCAAGAGTACAAGTAACTCAAAGGTCCAAACTCATAAGTAAAAATATAAAACCGTCTCATGGTTTAAATGCGGAATAATTGAAGGTTTTAAAAACAAAACATGTTTGACTCGAAACAAATGTTTTAATCCAAATCCATAAATATAAAAATAGAAACGCAGCTCATCAACCATTGACCTTCTCTTTGCCCTTGCTAGTACCTGTAAAATGGGAGGGAGTGTTTGGGGTCAGCCACCGCTGAGTGAATAATATCAAAATAAACAAATAAATACAAACAACTCAAGCCACATAAGTGATCCCTAGAGACTCTACTCAATTCTCAATTACTCAAGTTTATTTTCTCAGATTTTAAATTTATATAGCGCGCTTGTGTGACTTGGGACGAGAGATCAACCTCGACCCGCCTCACACAACTCAAGGCTCAACACCTGTACTCTTCGGTGTTGAGTCAAAACGTCTGGCACCAGTACTCTTCGGTGCCAAGACAACTCAAGTATATTATGTTTAATGTTTTAACTCAAGAACTCAAAACTCAGATAACTCAGGCTCCAGATAACTCAAATCACAGATAACTCAAATCACAGATAACTCAAATAAATCACCCAATCAATACTCAAGCTCAATCAATAAGACAATTCACAACACATAGCACAAAATCATGAATCGAAAGTAAGTACAAGTTTATAGTGAGATTACCCACCTCGAATAACCGTAAGCTCCTAAATATCCTCGGTACTGAAGAGCGTCTCTAACCGGTCCTAGGAGGTCCTACAATGTACAAGGAAGCTCGGGTTAGGATTAGACTCAAAGGTTGTTTCAGCAGAAACTAAACAGCACTCAGCACTTTCGCGGGAACGGCTATAACTCTCAAAGCGCTCGCTAGATGTTAATCAAATTTTTACGGTAGTTAAATGGCTCAGAGGACTACAATTTTACAGAAGACTTCGAAAACTAAATCCAAAAAGAAAGGGGTCAAAACAGGCTCACAAGACAGAATAGCTGAACCGAAAACTATTCTGCGATAGATTACTAAAACATCGATAACTTTTAAACCGTAAATCGGATTAACGATCCGTCAGTGTTGTTGGAAAGAGGACTCAGAAAAATAGAGACCAACACGGGCCAAAAATCTAAAAACGTATTTTAAGTGTGGTAAAAACGGGCTCAAACTCAGACTATACATTCTGCCCAATTTCAGCATTACGTTTAAAACTTGTTTTGAATCCCGACATCAACCCGCCTACTCCCGAGATACCCGACAGCCCCAAAACTCATTTATAAGTTCAGAAACATGTATATAATTAATTTAACCTATTCTTTTAAAATTCCTTCTCGGTTAAGGAGACCAAGAACCTTAAGGTTCGTTCTTCGGGTTTTGCGATTGATAAAAACGTCTAGACCATAAACCCATGATCTTTACCCAAACCGGAACTTGCAACACATCAGTGGTCAAAACCAATTGCAACCCGAACCAAAACTGTTTCAAAATACAAGACTCGTTTTGATAGTTTGGAAAGAAAACGAGGATCACAGATGATTATAACGACAAGGAACGAGCCAACGATTTTTACACATGATAAACCCAAACCCAACAAAATATCATACAATAATAATGAAACCGTGCCCTCAACGGCTCGATACCAAGTCTGCCAATAATCCTACAATAAACTCAATTAGAAATAAATCAATGACGGCGAAAACGATATACCAAAGCTTCAAATAAATAGATAACGAACAAGGATGAGGCAAACTACCGAAACACTCCTGCTTAAGGACAAATATGCTCAATCATAATTCTGCTCGGGAACAAATCTGCTCGGAGTTCGTCTATTCCACTAGAGCACCGCAATACTTCTGCCCCGCTGTTAACAATGAATCAGAATCGGAGATGCTCGGTTCCGATACAGGGAAAACGTTAGCTAGAATCAAGACAATTCGGGAAGAGAAGCTGCTCGATTACCTCTGAATCAAAACCCAAACAATACACAAGGAATGGTTAATGGCCGAATTAGAAAAGAAGAAACAATGGAAAACCAATCAAGATCGATACCTATGGTTTTCAATCGGACTTGATAATCTGCACCACTTCTTGCTCAATGATAGACTGATTTGATCAGTCAAACATAATCAGTTGGAGAAAAGGGAGTTAATTAAAAGAAGAGGATGTCGGTCACCAACTCAAGCATAGAATGAAAACTTTACTTGGCAACCAATTAAATCATTTACTTGTTCTTGTGAAATACCTTGGGCGAAGGAACCACCGTCTACACAATTAATTCAGCTGGTAGCTTGCTCACCGACCGCCATATGCATCATGGAAAAATTCTTGGCTGCGAATACAGTCACGCTTGGCTGGAAAAGTGGGAATGGCAAATATCGAAGGTGCTCTACAGCCGTAGGGTTCTTCTCACGGCTGAATTGTAACGAATGGGGAGCCTAGGGTAATTTGGCCTTAATACCAATTAGAAAAAAGGCTTAGGCTAGGAACAGAAGTTGGAGTTGGACCCTTCTCGGGCTTGCTCCACTGTTACCGATCCAACAAGAAAGAAAAAGAAAGAAGGCTCGGTTTAGATGTCACAATGTTTAATTAAAGGAAAAATCCCATGGTTAATTTAAATACGTAGTAAATAATACTTTAGTTATTTAAACGGATCGTCACATATTTAATTACTCAGATTAATTACACTAAAAGCGCATAACACGTAATCTCATAATTAAATAAATAACTCGCAATTTATTTAATAAAAGTGAATAATGTAATTACAATAATTTTTAGGGCGTTACATTAAAGTAGATAGTTAAAGGAGAATGTGTCCCATTTTTTTTACCAAATAAGGTAAGTTTTGGAATTGTATTACTTATTATGTTCCACTCATAAATAGAAAGTGTATCACTTATTTTGATATGGAGGTAGTACTATTTGTTTTCATTAATTGAGTAGGCACAAATAGTAAACACTAATATCATTTGTCAAATAAAACTGATGATTTCTATAAGTGAAATTTGGTGCGATCATTTGATATTCCATGAAATAGGTACCCTTAGTAATATCATACGGAATAATTAATAAATACTCCCTCCGTCCTATTTTTATTGTCCAGTATACTATTTTAGTTTGTCTCACAAAGATTGTCCTTTCCTAAATTTCAACCAATCAAAAAACATTTAAGTGGGAAAGATAAAATTTGATTGGTGACATAGTATAATTAATGTATTTTTCTTAAATTGTATGCTTTTTTGTAGTGGACAATAAAAATAGGACGGAGGGAGTATGAGTTTCATTTATTCCAACAATACACTAGTTTTTTGTTTTTTATTTTTTATTTTTGAACGAGTCTTGGGTACCAATAAACTAGTTAAAATGTAAAATGATGCAGGAAGCAATTATGTGAGTCGGTCGTTAGGTTGCTAGCCTTAAGACTGTGCGTAATGGGTAACCAAACCCAGTTTGGTCACCCATGCCACCTCTGCGTCACATCAGCTTTCTCTCTCCTGATCAACCACATGACCAGACAGCGACCAAATGCCCGTAATGGGTGACCGTTCGGAATTTTTTTTTAAATTTAAATTAAAAACAAATACATTAATAATAAAAAAAATACATTACATTAATAAAAAAAACATAAATAAAAAAAACATTACATTAATACTAAAAAAACAAACTAAAAGT
This sequence comes from Calendula officinalis, assembly GCA_963853835.1. Lineage (NCBI taxonomy): Eukaryota > Viridiplantae > Streptophyta > Magnoliopsida > Asterales > Asteraceae > Calendula > Calendula officinalis. The sequence continues at coordinate 15,656,518 of OY970825.1, read as the reverse complement.
CCAAATTATATTTTGCCCTGATTTTCGCCTTCCTTGCCAAAACCCACTCAAGATTTTTGCCGGTGAGGTGATCATGCGACTTATTGTAGAATTTCATGTGCTTGAGCTCTTGGTTATCTTTTTTCATCTCCATGAAATCAGATATGTTTGCTTTGCGGAAGTCAAAAAAGTCGTCCGTGGCGTCTTTCCAATGCCCGACTAATTCCTGAGCCGATGATGGCGGGGGGGCACCGAAATCTGAACTTTGAGCCGATGATGACGATGTCGCTGCTTTCTTATTCGCCTTGTCCCGCCCCATTGGTCGAGGGGGTGCAACTTCCACTTCTTCATCATACTCATCCTCACCAACCCCTGAACCTTGAGCAGCTGATGATGACGACGTCCTTGATTTTTTTCCACTAGCCTTCGCGAACATCGCCAACTGTTTTGGGTATTCAACCTCCTTCCACTTTGGATGGTCCTTCAACAATCTCCAGCACTCCACCTCTGTGAACTCCCCTGCATGTTGAGCACTAAATTCACCACAAACTCGCTCGTACAAAATTTGGTCGTTCGCTCCACTTGGGTTTCTTCGTACGAGGTTGTCATAAATATAACAAAAGTTTGCAATTTTGGGACGAAGCTTATTCTTCCACTGGCAGTTTAGTGAGTCGTATGTTCGGTTCGTCCCACCCATTTCGCTCGCAAAGTGAACTAACACATCCTGCCAAAATCCACATTTAACCCTGTAGTTCGCCTTAACGACATTTTCGGAATTGTCGATCCAAGACTTGCATAAGGCTATCTCTTCGGGCTTCGTCCAACCCGGTCACCCCCTTTGTCGGTGAAGGGTTTTCGCATAACACTGATCGACCACTTGGGTCAACCTCCTAGTATACTTGGTTCGACCATACTGACCAAGAACATGAACGTGTTCTTGACCGGTTAAAACCAACTAGCTGATTCAATCCCTAAAAGCGGAACTGGGATTAAACCTAATCCTTAAACCCTAAAGGATTGGGATGTTGGAGAACTAGATTAGGTTAACAAGAAAGAAACATTGTTCGAAGAACTCGAACACACACATACTTGTGTGTTCGTCGACTACTACCAAGAACCCTAGGGTTCTTGGTTCGACTTCGAACAAGAGGAGAGGAATAAAGAGTGTTCCATGAATCATACCTTAGGTTAATGCTTAAGATAAATCCACTGATGATGAACACGACGAACGATCCTCTAGGTGATCACTTGCAACGATCCTTGATCTTCGAAACTCGAAGAACACGAAGAACGAACGAAGAACACGAAGAACACAAGCTTGTGTTCTTCCCTTGTTAGTGTTCGGTCGAATAGGGGAATAGGGGAAGAGATTTCGTGTATAAGGAGGCAAGGAATCAACCTCTAGGGTTTAGTCATAAGCCTTCTATTTATAATAGAATATCTTACACTTAAAACCCTTCTAGTTTAATTAAGATTAACTTCTTAATTAAACTTCCTTTTTACACTTCCATCCCTTATAGTTTTAACTACTTTATTATTGTTGCACTTAACTATTAAATGTCTAGTATTAACACACTATAATTTCGGTACCCATATACACGAAATATATAGACTTGTATTTATACTTTTAATAGTTAATTATATAATAACCTTTATATAATTTACACAATAATATTATCCAATTACTATATGATTTAATAGCTTTAAATCATATCATGGATAACCTTTAATTAACATATTGTATATTTACTCAACTAGTAAATGTACAACTACTTGTATTAATTAGTTAGTTAAACTAATCTAGTAATAAGTTAAACTTAACTTAATACTTAACTGATTCATAATGACTATTATGAATCATTCCTCTTCGTAGTATCGTTGCATAACTTGTTCGTATTACATGTACTCACCGGTGTGACCCTTAAGTGTTTCGTAGGCATGGATGTATCATCATAGGTTGACTGACTGTGCACATAATTCCTTCAGTCGGTGGTTGACGTCTTTTTGGTACCTTCTTTTTTGTTGGCGTTACAACGGGCTCGGGCTCGGGCTCGGGCTCGTCGGACGACTCGGAAGACTCGACGTCGAGGGGCGCGGCGGGAGTGGCGGGGGAACCACTTTGTGTTCGTGGTTGGTAGTCGTATTGGTCGAGCCCGGCGAAAGGATCAAAACTTTGGTGGTCGTATTGCTCCCCACCAAAATAATTTTGATAACCTTGTTGTGGTGGTTGTTGATATTGTGGTGGTTGTTGTTGTTGTGGAGGGTATGGTCGGTATGGTGGTTGGTAGTAGGGGGAGCAAATGGATTATTTTGATAACCTTGTGGGATTGGTTGAGTTGTTTGGTGTACGAAACTTGGTGGTTGAAAGTTGATCAAGGGTGATTGAGAGGGTGTGGGAGTGTTTGCTTGGCGTCGAGATTTTGGAGCCTTGCCTTTGTTCTTGGACGAAGACATTTTTGGAGAGGGTGAATGAGAGAATTTATTGTGTGTTTGAGTTTAGAAAGAAATGAGAGTTGTGATTTATTTGGTAAAAGAATTGGGTATTTATAGGGTAAAAAAAGGGGTAAAAATTAAATTTGAAGGGGGTAAAAACTAGCCGTTGGAGGGGAAAGGGAGCGTGCAACGTTCGAAATCGAACGGTCGACTAGTCGACTGTTGGAGCTTGGCGACGCGTCGGGGATCGGAGGTCGTAACGGACGGGACGCGTCGGGCGTTCCCGAGGTGGACATGACGACCGGTCCACCGGTCGTGCATTACGGATGGTCTAATCAAACATCACAAAAGGTGCACAATTGAGTCAAATCTTGTTATTCAACGAAAAGCCGCAAATTTTGCTTCACTACATTTGATTTAATTTTTTTTTTCAAGAGTCAGCCAAATAACTCTACTTGAGCATATTGCTCTCAGGTTTAATCAAAGATGTTATATTTACAACATAAGAATTTGATGCTGCGTAATAATAGAAGAGCGGACCTTGATATTTATCGAAGCCCATGATCATGTTAAAAGATGAGCTTTACTAAGAAGACCATAACTTTCGGCTCGGGTCTCCGTTTCAGGCGTGTGAATTGGCGAATCGAAGCTTGTGACGAGGGCTATGACGCCCAAAAAGCCTTGTTTTGGACACTTCATTTACGTTTTCGTATTTTTTCTTTAATTTGGTGAACTTTGTTTAGACCCAGTTTTTAGCCAGTTTGATGTTTTAGGCCCATTCAAAAATCTAGGTCTTACTTAAAGTGTGTTTTGTCCAATGAAATAATTAGTTCATGATTTTGCAAAAATTGAATTTTTCTTTCCAAAATTGTTCTTCCTGTATAAACATATTTTGAAGGCCTAGACGGCTAGACCATAGTATTTTCTCAAATCAACGTGGTTTTGGTTAGATTAATCCGGTATTTTTTGAATCAACATATTCTAATTTACACAGGTAGTGATTTTGGGGCCATACAAATTACTTCACCTACCAGTCTGTACAACATTTAAAGCATATTGTACAACTACTGTAAAGCAGTGATAGTGGTGTTTGGAGTAATTTATGTGGTCCCAAAATCACTTCCCAATCTACACGTACTATCCTTTTTAGTCTACATCAGAATTGCATCCCTCACAATAATGTACAAGTTTTAAAGTAGATTATACAATATACCAAAACATAAATTATCATGTGTGACTATGTTTTTTGTGTAAAAACTAATTCCATTTATCAAGTGAATGACAGAGATGCCCACATTTCATACCAAAAAAAAAACCCCCCCACCATCACCTTTTTTTTATAGTGCTATTCTCCTTTTTCAGCTAGCACCAAGTAGAGGAAAATGCTTTTGTGACCCAACCACACATATATGCACTTAAAAGGAATATATCTATAAATGTTTTACCCCCTTGTACTCGCAGCTATAAACTTGCATCCTAACCACCTTTTAAGGCACACTCTTTGCACATAACTCCACACTCTTGCTTGAGGATGAACTCATACTGAAACAAGTCAACCTGCTTCTCTTACCTTTTCTACACCCATAAATATGACTTCAGTTCTCAATTTCATATTCACAACCAAAACCAAAACCCGAATCATTCTTAGACGATCTCAAACCAAAAACATTCCTCGATCGATCTATTTACCAAAATCTTTCAAGATATCAAGAAAATGGCGGTTGTCTCCAAGAAAGTTGGAGGTTGGTGGTGCAAGAAGCATGCGGGTGGATGCGATGACGGCTACGACTATATGCCAGCTGTAGCATCAGAGGGAGATGGTGACAATGATGATGGGGATTATGACTATGCTCCAGCAGCGTGAGTCAACGCTAACCATTATATTAGCAATAGTAACTAATTACACAGTTGTAATAAAGCTAGATAACTTGACAGCAGTACTTTAGTGTTATTAGAGATTTAGTATTTAATGTTATCAAACCCTGTTAAAAATTCTGAATGGTATCAAGATAATATGTTTTGAAATGTGTATAGATTTGATGTCAAATATTTGCAAAAAGCAGCAGTATGTTACTATGTTTTAATAATTTCAGAAAATATAAAAGCAAGAAAAACAAGTGTCCTTACATTCAAATCGGGGCCCAATTGAAGGAATTTGAATTCGACAGTCCGGCCCATTAAAATATTCACGGTGTAGAAAAGTGGACCCACAACGTATTTAATTAAGGAAAAAAGTTACGCCTTTTGAAGTTGATCCCTCTTTATAGCCTAAATGCTCATCTAATGTTCCATTAACATATCTCAAGGATAAGGTGCTCCATAGTTCCAAAATTGAGAAGTGACCATATTAGCTAGCCTAAACAACCATGAGATTGAACTTGATAAAGGTTCTCAGTGGTACTACTATTTGATAGAATATAACAATAATATGCCTAACAATTTGATGGAAATCCAAAATGAAAGTTGATAATTTATTATGGTGGTGATTAAGTGACAGAATTAGGCGTTGTAACTAGGGGTGAGCACGGTCCAGAAACCGAACCAAACCAAACCGATTACAATTTTCAGTTTTGGTTCGGTTCGGTTCAATTCCGTTCCAGTTCAGTTTTTTAGCCTAAATGCTCTTCTTATCCGAGTACCGAACCGAGCCGAAACCGATAAAAATCGAAACCAAAAATGATGATTTTTCAAAATCGAAACTGAATCGGTTACATGTTATCGGTTTTAGTTGATTTTCGATTCGGTTCGATTTTTTAGTCTAAATGCTCACCCCTAGTTGTAACCGTGTATTTGGTTTTGACATCTGCTCCAAATTAACCCGTACGTTTAGCGTGGTATAAAAAAATCTATTGGAGAAAGATCCTACCCTTTTTCTCTGGTGACCCAACCATGCACTTAAAAGGCAAATAAATGCATTAGACAGCTTAAACCGCATAATTGACCATTGCCAATAATATTAAATTGGAGATTATTAACATAACATCCATTATTTATCGAATACTTAAATAAACTTGTACAAACATCCATGGTAATAGATTAGAGGGTGGCACCAGTGATTACATTCACCAAAGTCTTGAAATTTCGATCAGAAGTTCCATTTGAGCCTTATGAGCAACATCTTTTAACGCTTCAACTCTCTCCTTTGAGGGTTCGTCAAGCAACAACACTTGTTCTAGAGCAGAACGAGTTTAGTGAAACTTCCGCCTTCGATTCTGACCCCAAACTTTCTCCACCATCCAAGTATTAATAAAGTTGTCAGCCCAAACTGGCCATTGGGACACCAGCCCCAATACTCTCCAACACCGAGTTCCATCCATTGTGTGTTACAAACACCGGCCCCAGTCGCTAAATGCTTCAACACGTGGTGCCCAAGGAACCACTTTACCCATTCCATTCTCCAAGAACCCTTTGGGCAAATGCTTCTTAAAATCATCGCTGATTGACCAAAGAAATGGGGTTTTAGTCTCCTCAAGTGCTTCGGCCAATATCACGACGTGCATATAGTGCCAAATGAGATGTAGGCCACAGATCTTGGTTTTTGACTCTCTAACCAAGACATGCAACAAAATTCATCAACTTTTTGTATTGATTTGAGGTTCAAGGGACCAATGTTGAGCAAGTTGTTGATCTTTGAAGAGAGATCTTTGGTGAGACTTGGGTCGAGTTCTTCAAAAGAGTTTATGACAACAACGGTTGCATTTTCTACTGTTCTTCTTAACTTATATAGCATGATTGCGTTTGGTGATTCGAGGTCTCCAAAGATGATTTCCTTTTGCAAATCGCCTAGTCTAATTTTTGAGAGCCCGGGGATCAAGTCTAGAATTTCGTCCCCTGCTCCCGTACCTGTAAATGGATTATTTTCCAAGGAGGAAATTTTTATTAGTACAAAATAGACCACTAAAATATGATACTATGTTTGATGACACCTTTAAGGTAAGCCCATTTTTGCCTTATTAGATCAGTGTGAAAATGAGCAGAGAGTGCACAAGTTCCGGCGATCCAAAATGCGATACTAGGAACGTTCATTTCCTTAACCAAATCAGAGGAGAACCAAAGTAAAGCATCAAATACAAGACAGCTAATTCTCATCCCAATCTCCGCTTCTGCCACTTTAACACCCCTTCTAAGTTCAGCCTCCGCCACTTGCATAAATGACCTGGCATCCTCCTCATCGCCAACAGAAACATAACCGTTAGGTAGCCCATCCGAAATGTCATACGCCCGTATGTTGTGGCAACCTTCAGGCTCATGGTCAAACAAAACCTGGTTTGATTTGACGGTGTTAAAGAACGACAAGACCACTGCTTGGGTGGCGGCTAGTTCACGGGCTAAGTTTAGCATGATATGAGGGTGAGAGGTATAAGGAAATGCAAAAATTGCAACATGTCTCGTGGCCATACCTAGCTAGCTAGTAATGGTGATAATCATTTAGCTCTTAATTGATTCATCTTTTATAGAGGAGTAAGGACTCATTATTATCGATAATGGTTTTATCAGCAGGTTAATCAGTTATATCTACCTACCATAGCATGGTCTAATCCGTTGACATTTGTTGATGAGTGACTTCTTGCACCTAAAGTTCCAATTACCATGTTAATTGAGTTTCTTCGGACATTAGTTTAGAAAATGGTGTAATGAAAGACGTCAACTAGGCTAGGAGTCGATCACTTTATCAACTTCTAAGCCATCAAAATCCGAGACCTCTCGTGGTGCATCTTCAACAATTAGTAACGCAATAAATATTTGTAAGTGGATCTAAAAGATGTTTAAAAGATTACTACTTCATAATTGTTGGTATCGTTCATTAAATAACATTTTAAGTATTCAATGTGGGCCGAACATGCATAAGGATGAGATTAATGAAAGAGTTTATTACAGAAATTGTCCAGTCTGATTATGCATTTTAGTCTCTAAACATTTTTTTCGGGTTTTTTGTCCTTCTATTTTTTTAGATTTTAGATTTTCGTCACTCCGTCCAATTTTATTTTCATTGTTTTCCCTCCCTCATTTTTTATGTTTGTTCTTGATCTAAAAACAATAATCACCAATTAATGAAACCGTAATCTTAAATCACAAAAATCCAGCAAATAAATTATAGACAATTCTTATTCTTCCCAACAAATAAAAACAAAAACATAATCCAAGTGATATTTCCAAACGATTGACAATCTTGATATTACAAAAACAAACAAAATTCTTATTCTGCAAACGATCGACAAGCGAGGGGGAGAATGGTGGCGTAGATGGGGAGAACGGTGGCGGAGTTGTGGTCTGCAAATCCGTCCAGATTAGTAGGTTGTTTGGTCGCGGAGATGGGGTTTGGAGGGGGAGAACGGTGGCGGTAGACGGAGGTGCCGGAGATGGAGGTGGTGAGCTGGTGCCGGAGATGGTCGGAGAGGATGAGGTTGATAGACAAATTAAACATCAGGAACACCGATTAGTAGATGATAAATATAGAATCACAATTGCAATTGCAGGTCCGAGATTTTGAAGGCCCCGTGCGAAAACTCGAAAATGGGCCCCTAAATACAAGATTTTTATAAAATTCGTACTTTCTAAATTTTTTTCTATTAAATTATTAAGCTGGCTTAAATTTTAAGATTATATATATAAGATATATAAAAAAAATTGGGCCCCTATAAAATATGAGACATGTGCGACTGCACCTCCTCAAAGACACCCCTGAATTACATTACAAGTATGTAAAGAAGGAGACCTGATAATGGATTAGTTAGTTGAATTAACAAGTAAAGGATGTGGTTGTCTTCTAGTAATTGATGATGATTACCGCCTAATCGGCACATTTACCGATGGTGATCTTCGAACAACACTTAAAGCTAGCAAAGAAGGCATCTTTAAACTTATTGTCGGTCAAATGTGCAATAGTTATAACTTCATTTAGAATGCAAATTTCTTTTTGTTGGTCACAATTTTAACAAATGTTTGAAATATAGGAATCCGAGAACCACGGGTGTAGAAGATCGATTTCACAGAAGAAGAATAGCCTAAGAAGACGAACGTTGTTCTTCTCGATCTCTCTCACTCCTCTTCCTTCTTTGTATTGTACAGATCTGATTTCGATTTCAATTTTTATGTTCGATTATCTTGATTTCAGTTTTTAAACTGTGTTTGTGATCGTATAATATGTTTGTAATCTGGAAATTTGATTCCAATTGCTCATATTCTATTTCTAGGGTTTCCAATTTATGTTGCAGGTAAAAATTGGGAAGAAACCAAATGTAGAATTTTTAAAGTATTATGTACAAGTAATTTGAAGGAAAGACAGAAATACCCCACATGAGGTTATTTTACGGTTAAAATTAGATGGAAGGATAAAAATCCAGAATCTAAAAAATTTAGGAATAAAAGAATACGAAGTAAAAAGTTTAGGAATAAAAGTGCAAAATCGTGTATAATAAAAGTTTAGGAATTAATGAAATCAAGCTGCTCACTTGGAGTTTGTTGTCACTAGAAGGCTCCACTCTAATGGGTCCTTGTCGAACTTCATTAGTAGAAATATAGAAATTTTAAAGCATTATATACAAGTAATTTGAAGGAAAGAAAGAAATACTAAAATCTAAAAAAATTTAAGGATAAAAAACTTGAAGAAAAAATGCTAACAATTTACGTAATTTACTCTTAATGAAATCAAGCTACTCACTTGGAGTTTGATGTCACTAGAAGGCTCCGCTTTAACGGGTCCTTGTCGAACTTCACTAGTAGAAATATATATTGGCTATTTGGACATCCCTAACTATCAAATAAACACCTCAATTAAAATCAAAATTTGAAATAAAATCATAAACAATTAATTAAAATGGCTATTCAGACTTTTTTAATTTAAAACTGATGGTCGATGGTGGTGGTGGTGGCTAGCGGCATATGCGATGGTGGTGGCGGAGTTTATTGGTGGTGGCGGAATGAACGACTAGGGGTTAGCATTTGAGCCGAAAAAACCGAACCGAACCGAAAACCGACCGAAAACGAACCGAACCGAACCAAAACCGATAACATGTTATCGGTTCGGTTTCGGTTTTGAAAATTCATCGTTTTCGGTTCTATTGGTTTTGTTTCGGTTTGCAGAATAGGATGAACATTTGGCCTAAAAAAACTGAACCGGACCGAAATCGAAACCGAACCGAACCAAGACCAATAACATGTTATCGTTTCGGTTTTGAAATTTCATCATTATCGGTTTCGGTTCTATCGGTTTCGGTTCGGTTCGGTTCAGTTCAGTTTTTGGACCGAGCTCACCCCTATGGACGACAAATTGAACATCGAAGCGAGTTGGTGGTGGCGGAGCGAGCGACAACGTCGACCGGCCGATTCCGATGCGAGTGAGTTGGTAGGGTGGTAGTTAGTGGCAGAGTTCGATGGAGGCTTCGAAAAATTTATTAGTTAATTATTGAAGAAATTAGGGTGTTCAAATAGAATTATGGGGTGTCTAAATAGTCAATCACATATATATTAGAGTAAATTACTGTTTTTGTCCCTGTGGTTTACCCGATTCTGCGTTTTTGTCCCTGTGGTTTTTTTTCTGTTTTTTTGTCCCTGAACTATGCCAAATTCCGTTTTTTTTGTCCTTCCGTCCATTCTCTGCCGTTAATAAACGAGAAATGCTAAAAAAAGTGAGGGTATTTTCGTCTTTTCTTCATGTTCTTCATGTTCTTCATATGTGTTCTTCAAATTGATGAACCCTAATCCCCAAATCCCAATTTCTTGAACAAATTGATGAACCCTAATCCCCAAATCCCAATTTCTTGAACCCAAATCCCAATTTCGCCTGACAATCGTATCATGAATCAGAATGTATCCAATTTCTCACTTCAGCAAGTTTTCCACTGCTCAGAGATAATCTCCCTCTTTTTCCTGAATCGGTAATGGAAATGGTTTCCAACAGTGGAAGATCCTTGATGAAATACAACAGCATTCTGTGCCTTACAATCACGTCTTTTAAACATTGAAATGCTATGTGAACTTTCCGCTTTAACAGATTTACAGTTAGTTCCATATCATCTTCTTCTTCTTCCCTAAGGTTTCCATTAACAGAACATCGTTGAATCTCGTGAATTGAATTCGGCGACAGAAATGAATATGATTCGATTCTGTTACCGGAATTAACCTTCCACTTGAACAAACAACTATTATCGATACCTTTATGATTTGAAGACGGAAGCTGAATGCATAATGACTTCACCGATTTAAATTTGCTTAAAAATGAAACAGTAGACCGAAACGACTCACCGTAAAACGAAGAAATGATCGGCGGATGTGGCTTGATGGCAGGGACAACCATACGGCGGAGGAGGTGAAGAGGTTTGAAAACGACGCCGTTTATCATCGACCAGAATAGCTTTTTAGGAAATCCGCCACCGGCGACTTCATCGGAGGTGTTGTTATCGGAACTTGTAGGGTTTAAGAGAGGAACGGTGAAGGAAATGGAGTCGACTTGCAGGACGACTGAAGAGAAACGCCTGGAAACGAGATGACAAAAGCATAAGGATTTCAGATCGATCAATTTGTTCAAAAAGGAAAAAGGAAGACGACAGGGTATTGCAGATCACCGGTGAAATACATGGTAATACGATTGTCAGGCGAAATTGGGATTTGGGTTCAAGAAATTGGGATTTGGGGATTAGGGTTCATCAATTTGTTCAAGAAATTGGGATTTGGGGATTAGGGTTCATCAATTTGAAGAACACATATGAAGAACATGAAGAAAAGACGAAAATACCCTCACTTTTTTAGCATTTCTCGTTTATTAACGGCAGAAAATGGACGGAAGGATAAAAAAACGGAATTTGACATAGTTCAGGGATAAAAAAACAGAAAAAAAAACCACAGGGACAAAAATACAGAATCGGGTAAACCACAGGGACAAAAACAGTAATTTACTCTATATATTATGTGGGTCTTTTACATTTACACATTTTCTTTTATATCGTTTTAAAATATTAACGTTGCTAGACCTACACAAGTTTGCATCAAATCAAGGTTCTATATATTAATTTACTAGATATTATGTAAACAGTATACTCTATTACCAATAAAATTTATCTTTACATTTTAAAAGCTTTTTGACATAGACAAATATTAATTTAACACACACCAAATAAAAATACAAAGTAATAAATACACATTTGGACGGATGGAATATTAATAGTATACCATTATATGTCCTTAGATGAAGTCATGAAACGACCTAGCTACCAATCAAATAACCTAACAATCAATTAATTTCACTTATCAAATAACCTAACAGTCAACTAATCCCATGCATTATTTTTTACTAAATCTTTTTAGCTTATCTTTATACTCATAGAAATAATTGATATGTGAAATTTGGTAATTCTCTTTCCTAATCTCTTTTTTTATTTAAACATGTTTATTAATCAAATAAGTAAAAATATACATATGAATATTTACTAGAAATTAATATCAACTCTCTTCATCTATAAAGATTGATTCAAACAATAACTAAGGGGTGTTTGGGGAAGCTTATTTAGAGGTGTTTATAGTTTATAAGCTTATATAAGTTTAAATAATCACTTTTTAAAGGGATTATTTAAGTTTATATAAGCTCATAAGCTATAAGCACCTCTAGATAAGCTTTCCCAAACACCCCCTAAGTCTAATCATAGTCAAATTAAGTTCGATCCAATAACGTAACAATAGAGAAAATGAAATTAAACTTCAAACCATGAGTAAAACATATTGAATCAAACAAGTTTATCATGCCTAGACAATGGGTCGTACATATTCGCTAGAAGAAGAAAAAAAGAGTTAAGATAAATAAATTTATGTATAAAATCAAAAATTATTTTTGTTAATTGTGTAAAAACGTTGCTCAAATACAAGGTTGTTGGAGACAGTGACGTGTTGGAGATCATGGAACGCTTGTTAGTGCGGGCTGGTCATTGATCAGTGTGGTGGTGTTTTTAACAATAATAATGAGCAATATTAAGCCGGGATTTTATAACTTTTATTTTTTAAACTAATTGTGATAATAATGAAAACTTTTAATATTTAACACCGTTTAGCAATGTTTAGAGGGTATTTTTAATGGAACTAATTATAAAAAATCGACAAATTAAGCTAATATCTTTTTAATACATTAATATAATAGTTATGCAGTAAAATTATATTTTTATAGGACTCACCAAAGTATCTTATGTTTTTTATATAGTGGGTGATTTTTACACCATATTTTTTAATATATAAACCACAATAGTATTTGTATTGTTTGGTTTATGCATAAAAATATGGTACACATATTAATTCTTTTTTATATATAATATATATAATGATGCATTTAAAAATGATGGAAATATTAGAAATATTGTAATATTAGGCTAGTTCCGATAGTAATTCAATAAAAAATTTAGTGGTGAACTTTTTAAAAAATAAATAAATATTATATTTTTTTATATAAAAGTGAAATTAAAATAAAGTTAGAATTATAAGATAGGTAAATGTTCAAAGTAGTCCATTAATTTTATCTAGTCCCAATGGACAATTATTAGCCCTTGGATCAAGAAAAAATTAATGGTCAAGATCAAGATTCAAACCACCACCACCACTACAAGCACATGTGCTTCTCCAGCGGCCGTAGACGGCGGCCGGAGGCGGACGGCGGCCGGAGGTGGCCGCCGCGGTGGTGACCGGTGGTGGTGGTCGTGACTGGAAGCACATGTGCTTGAAACACATGTGTTTGAAAATAAAGGAGTGTATATGTACAACCAAGCACATGTGTTTCAAGTAATGAAACACATGTGCTTCATAACGTCAAGCACATGTGCTTCGTGATTCATACACAATTGACTTGCTTGTAAGTTAAATGTTTTCAGGAACAAAAAACACATGTGTTTGGCTTTATGAAGCACATGTGCTTCATAATGATATGTTCGTCACTTGTTTTGATTATTTTTCTTGTTAGTGAAGCACATATGCTTCATAACGTCAAGCACATGTGCTTCGTGATTCAAACACAAATGACTTGCTTGTAAGTTCAGGAACAAAAACATATGTGCTTGGCTTTATGAAACACATGTGCTTCATAATGATATGTTCGTCACTTGTTTTGATTTTTTTTCTTGTGTAGTGAAGCACATGTGTTTCATAACATCAAGCACGTGTGCTTCGTGATTCAAACACAAATGACTTCCTTGTAAGTTACATATGTTCATGAATAAAAACACATGTGCTTGGCTTTATGAAGCACATGTGCTTCATAATGATATGTTCGTCACTTGTTTTGTTTTTTTTTTCTTGTGTAGTGAAGCACATGTGTTTCATAACGTCAAGCACATGTGCTTCGTGATTCAAACACAAATGACTTGTTTGTAAGTTACATGTGTTCAGGAACAAAAACACATATGTTTGGCTTTATGAAGCACATGTGCTTCATAATGATATGTTCGTCACTTGTTTTAATTTTTTTCTGTATAGTGAAGCACATGTGTTTCGTGACCTGAAACACATGTGCTTCGTGATTCAAACACAAATGACTTGCTTGCAAGTTACATGTGTTCAGGAACAAAAACACATGTGCTTGGATTTATGAAGCACGTGTGCTTCATAATGATATGTTCGTCACTTGTTTTGATTTTTTCCTGTGTAGTGAAGCACATGTGTTTCGTGACCTGAAGCACATGTGCTTCGAAGTAATATGATGTGTTTTAGTGAAGCACGTGTGCTTCGATACATCAATACCACCAACACCCCCATTACCACCAGCACTTTCACTGTCAGCCACCACCACCGCCGCCGACCGCCGCCGCCGACCGGCGGCGGCGGACGGCGATCGGCAATGGTCGGCGGCGGCGGCCGGCGGTGGCTGTAGGTGGGGGATTTTATCTTGGCCATCTTGATCCAATGGCTAGGATTTGTTCCTTGGGACTAGACAAATACTTTGGACTTCTTAGAATACAACTCTTATAAGATAATTAGAAAATAATTTGGGGCGATAAAAAAATGTTTAGACATATTTACATAATAACCCCTATTTTTGGGCTATTTTTTTTTTTTTTTTAAAACTCCATTTGTTTGACCTTTTTTCTCCTGCATTCACGTATATTTAACTTTTTTTTTTTTTACAAAATAACTCCTATTTTTGGGTTAGTTTTGAAACTTTTTGTAAATCTCTCTTTTCTCCTGCATTCACTAATCGCTACGCATATTTAAAAAATGTTTAATCAGCCAAAAAGAATTGAGTGAACAACACTATATTAATTTTTTACGACCATAAATGTATTATAGGTATAATAATAAGTTATAATAATCTATTTATCTACTTTGTATATTTTATATATATATATATATATATATATATATATATATATATATATATATATATATATATATATATATATATAATATACAAAACATCTAAAAATGGAAATATATGAACAATCTAGATCATTGAAAACATCTACTCTTGAAGAAAAAATAATAATTTTATAATGCTGATGTTCACACTATTTTCAAATTTTATATCAAATTGTATTTATATTGCAACACTTTTCTCACATATATTTCTTAAAGTATCAAGTTATTATAGAAAGTATGCACTACAAATTAAGTAATTATTTACTTGTATTTTAGTTTATAACTCATATATCACAATGAAACTTTAAATTATTTTATTTAATTAAATTATGAAAAAGTATGTTCTATTTTTATATAATCAAATGAAAGTTTTATTAAAAATACAGATATCACCTGGACAATAATCTAGTTTACTAGTAAAAGACTAGATCTAATTAGGATATTTGATAGGTCCATTAGGTACACCTTCATACACATGTTATTTTTTCATTCGTTCTGTTTAATTTAATTATTTATTTTCCCAATTTATTTGTAACTCTTATATATATTCAGTTAAAATTAATTTTATATTCTCAACAACACAAATTGATTGTAACTTTGACATTGGTTGTTCAATTGAGCAGTGAATATATAGGATCAGGGCATATCCAAAATTTTGAATGCTCTATGCGAATAGATGAAAATGGGGCCTTTAAATACAAAAAATATATATATAAACTTAGACTTTATACGTTTTTTTATTAAATTATTAAGTTAACTTAAACTTTAAGATTATATACTTCCTCTGTATCAAAATAAGTGACACACTTTCCATTTTGGGGTGTATCAAAATAAGTGACACACTTTGAAAACTTTCCTTTTTTGGTAAAAATAGTGGGATCCTTACCCACTAACTATCTACTTTAATAAAGTGAAATTACTCCTATACCCTTACTTTTACCTTTAAAACTCATTAATATCACTTTATTCAACAAAAGTGGGACCTACTCTACACTAACTATGTACTTTAATCTATTTTAACCTCTACTTTAATCTTTTACCTCAAAAAACGTGTAAGTCAATTTGTGTCACTTATTTTGATACGCAGGAAGTATATAAAATATATATAAAAAAAATGAGTCCCTTGAAAAATATTGGCCTATGTGGATGTACATGTTGCACCTCCTCAAAGACACTCATCTATAGCATTAGGTGACACTGAAAGACTTATTAGCATCTAAACACTTACAAGCTTAACACTTGTTGCAATTTGAAACATGAATTCAGATTGTCACACTAGAATATATTCTCATTGTATAATACGGTCAATAATATGCATCAGATCAAAATGAGTGACCCATAGATTACATAATCATTAATCTATAACAAATTTAAGCACTTTAATTTCATCCACCTCTTAAAAGTTAAATAAAGTGCCACATCACCAAATATTTCCTATACAAATGCACCTGCCAACCTTTCTAACTCATACAACTATAAATAACAAAAAGTGTGGGTGTGTGACGCACCAGTCATATTATCTATATCACCACTCCGGCCATCTTCATGGACATTAAGTTCATAGGATAAAATATCACATTAAGTTCATAGGATAAAATATCACATTATCAAATGTAATTAATACACTACTATTACACCATTTCATTAAAACAACTCCAAATGAGCCAAGTTTCTCCCCGTACAACTCAAATTAGTGCCTGCCATGACAAACTCTGCCATGGCCGAGCAACAAATATCAAATCTTAATATCAGTAAGTGTTATTCACTATAAATTCACGTCTTTTCTTCATTAACTAGTTTGATATAAATACTAGAAACTAAACAAGAGTTACATACAATATAAAATAGGAAATAAGTAATACATACTAAGTTACATAAATGCAGAATATGAAACTAAAGATTATCATGCATATGTTTAGGCTAATAGTAACATCATTTTCAGTTTAATTAGAAATAATTTCATTGATGATCTGATGATGAGTATGAGTGTATGACAGCACTATAGCATCCCTTTATTCCTTAAAGGTAAAGGCATCTCTGGTTATTCTTTAACCACAGTCCATCACCTTTTTGTTGTTCCCTTCTTTCAGCAATATATACATGAAGAAACATCATATAATCTTCTCTTGCCTCAACCATGCACTCAAAGGCCATCTGACCATGCTAGCTACTTGCTGACGTGTCACCAAAGCTTCTTATGTGGCAGCATTATTTGTCGCGAATATCATGGCATGCACACACTTCACTTATAACTCCACACTCTCACTCGTTCATTAGCTTCACCAGAATGCGTTCAATGTGTGCTCCCTTATTTCCATCATCCATAAATATGAAGACCAAACACAACAAACATCTAAGCCTACTCAAACATCACCAATATTTGTTTCTGTTTTTCACTAGATCAAACTCTAACTCTAAGCTGAAAAATGTCTCCACTTTCCAAGAACATTGCACGCAATGTTGAAGATATTATAGTCGATTACACACCGGCTTTATGTTTAGATGCAGATGGTGATGATGATGATGGAGATTATGATTATGCTCCAGCAGCATCCCTAGAATCAGATGCTGATGATGATGATGATGATGATGGAGATTATGATTTTGCTCCAGCAGCCTAACTTAATTACTCCACCAATAATTAATAGCATTCACTTTCTTGTTAGAGCTAGCATTAAACTTATACATGATATAAGAACTTGATGGGATATTTCGTCTTTTTTCTATTTTATGCTAATTAAATGTCATTGTATAAAGATGATATGCAAATTAACATTAATGAGAAACTTAGAGAAACAAGAACCTATTTAATTTGCACTACCAGAATGTTTGATTGATATTCATCACTATACAAAACTAATACAACATATTTAATCTAATCCCTCCACTCCTAACACTTTCAAATTAAATCTAAAAAAGTTGTTTTCTTTTTCCACCTGCCTAACAATAAAACATGACTTTCTTTACATTATCTTTTAATGCAGGAAGAGGACGAACACCCGCACCTTTTACCGTACACATGCTATGAGTCGATGCATTATCATGGACTTCGGGTTCCATATAGAAACGAGCTCGGTATGCAGCCAAATGAGCATAGTATGCAGGTGGCACTACACAATATATATATAAATATAAATATAAATTATATGTAATTGCAAGATTAACAAGGGGAAATGTTTACCTATAGAAACGGATCGGGTGCACCTGGCATACCTGCAACAATATTCAGTATCTTGGTTATTAATATATAAGCATGCGAATAATTAATTAAGCATAAAGTAATAATTACGTGTAGCAGAGGTTATTTGTAAGAGATTGAATTTCGTCAGCTGCGAAATTGTTTTCATCCCAGAGAACATGATAATGAGCAGGCCTGCTGGTTCCCTGCAGCAACACATTTGACATCATAAACTTAATTAATTACCAAAATTCAATGATGCTACAAAATGATGTTTTTTATACTTGGATTCCTGCGTGACTGCAAAGATAAAAGTCAAACTCGACCGGATGACAAATCTTTGTGTCCACCACCGTACCTACAATTTATCAAGTCCAAATATTTTTCAGCATAACAGAATCAGTCTGTATCGTTAAAATAAGAGTAAATTACACAAATGGTCCTTTAGGTTTGTACCATATTACATATTTGGTCCTTTAGTTTCATAAGTTACATTGATAGTCCTTATTTCTGAAACTATTGACACGTTTGGTCATTTACCTAAATAGACGTTTATGCTTGCCGTCAAGTATGTGATACGAACCAAACAATAAAAGAAGGCTGTCGGTGTAAATCACCGAAAGCTAACCGAATAAATGATAATCCTGGAATTCGAGAACCAGGTTTCTCCCTAACAATGAAAGACAATAATACTGAAAACAATAACCAAATTCTCAATGACCTATCAACTAGAAGGGGTGGCCGGCCCTTATAAAGAAACCGAACCAAGAAACCCTAATCCTAAAAGGAAACCAAATAATAATAAAATCCTAATATAATAATACTTAAATAATGATAATAATATCCTAATATAATAGGATCTTATCAGTATGGTCACGTGTGTTTAAAACCCGTTTTTTGACGGGAAAAGTTAACGTCTGTTTATGTAAAGGACCAAACATGTCACCCAGTAGTTTTAAAAATAAGGACCACCAGTGTAATTTATGAAACTAAAAGACCAAATATGTAATATGGTAGAAATGCCTAAAGGACCATTTGTGTAATTTACTCTTAAAATAAAGAAAAGTACCAGGTAAAATGTTGCCACTTTTGTCGGTGCTTCTTCGATCATTGTGGTTGTTAGGAAAAAGGCGTGTGTGGTGACGTTTTTGGACCACAATAAATGTGACTGGAGGCTGGTAATTAGCTTCTAAAGAAGCACAAGCCTAGAAAATATATAATAATAATAATAATAATAATAATAAGCAGTTGAGATCATGTTAACTAACTTTTTTTATTTAATTTTTAAAGGATGATTAACCTACCTTGCGAATTGCATCAAGTTCATAAAGTAGGACTTGATAGAACTGTCCATCACTTACACCATCCCTGTAGAAAATGATCCTCAGTGGTTTCTTTCCTGTTGCTTTCTCAAAAGATAGTAATAGTTCTCTGCAATTTACATGAAATAATCTTAATAAAAAAAAAAACATAATAAATTAATCAAACACTTGATATGCACCTGATCATTCCTCCATAAACTTTTCCACGTTGAGGATCTTGCCAAGTTTTATACAAATCCTGAATAAGTTCTTGCCTATGAGGTTGCGCACTAACTAACCCTGCATACTTTGTCACTTCTGGCCAGTCTTGAGATGCAACCACCTTTTTTACAAAAATAACCCTTAAGTATGTACACGCCTCAAGTTCAACCCAGCTTTACTTATAAACGCCTAAAATTTTAGTCCCTATGGTTTGCACAAATTTACAGATCTCGTGAAACTATTTACGGATCTGGTTACTATTTTCACTTCTATCTGTCACTCGTCTATTAAAACTAACACCCCAGCCGTTAAACTTTCAAAATGACCGTTTTACCCTTGCTTTTATTTTTTTACATTAAAAAAGCAAATAAAAAATTATATCCTTAAAATAGGTATCCATAAATGTGTGCAAACCATTTATGTATTTTAATCTAAAACTTATAAAAATATATATCAACAGAGACATAAAAGTTTCTTGTAATTACCGCAGCAATAGATGGATTACTATCTTCCCCGGATTCCGGATGAGTGACATCAGCACCAAAAACTATAGTTGGGATATCACTAACAAGTGGGACCTTCCATCTTAAGGCATCCAATAATACAGTATTTCTTCCACCTAACTGATGTAGGATTACAAAAAGCAATACAAAACAATTTTGAGTAACAAATCAAGAATTAAATGTTTTAATAATGAATTGTTTTACCTTGACGTTAATTTTGAGTGATACGTTTGAGAGATACTGTTTACTGATCTTTACAACATATTTTGTGAGACAGCATTGTGAAATTAAACCAAGATCTGTTTCACATATTCGCTTCACATCACCTGAAATAATTAAAATAACACTTTGTGGTAAGTTCAACCCGTTACCCGACCCAAAAGATAGAGAAATGTAAAGCTTAACAAACCGTATAAACTGCCATTACTATCGGGAAGGATTGCAATAAGCAATTCCAGTTCTTTTCCTCCAAGTTTATTTGAAGTGGTTGTATACACATGCTTTAAAGCCTTCTTTACCTGATCCGGTCTTGCTGAGTACACTGGGATAACACTCTCGGTTTTGAATTCCTGAAATATTTTGTTAAAAAACATGTTTTTTAAATAGAAAACATTTTATTTCAGTAAATTAATTATATACCATGCCAGATTCTTGGCACATTTGGACCAACTGATGACAAAAACTTTGAGCTGCAGAATCTGGTACAGTTCGTGAGAAGTTGATACAAGCCCAGTAGTTGACAACACTTCCATTTATCACTTTCTGAATCATGAAAATTTAAAAATTTTAAAAAAATATAAAGTATCATAAATTGATTATTTGTTCATAATTTATGATGAGGAAGATTACCTTATCTTTCATGTTCCATTGTCCAAGTTGAGGCAAAACTTCTTTCTGTTTTCCACTATCATTGTACTTCAACTGATGATTACAAGATTAAAAAAAATCCAAATTAAAATAAAAAATAATTTGATGGAATTGTGTAGGAAGCAGATGATGTACCCATGGGGCAGGGAGAACTCGAGCATCAATTGATGTAAATTTGTCATCAATACTGATGCCAAACTCCTTTGCATACGGATCTTCTTTATAGCAATTTTGATTTACTGTCTGAATAATAATACCAAATTTGTTATAATATAATGCATAATAATTACAATAATAAGATTTAGAAAGAAAAAAACCTGTTGTATTTCCTTTTCTTGTTCCTTGGGCCTTTGGCATGAAAACTTTAGTAAAGATGTTATTTGCTTATTGTTAAGCCCCTTTGTGCGTCTTTGTCCCTCAACAATTTTGCAAGCCTAAACAATGTAAAAACGTTACATACTTATATACAGTAAATTATATAAATGGTCCTTTAGGTTTGTACCATAATACATATTTTGTCCTTTAGTTTCATAAATTACACTGCTAGTCCTTATTTCTGAAACTATTGACACGTTTGGTCCTTTACCTAAACAGACGTTAACTTTTCTCGTCAAACAAATGGGGTTTTATGGGTTTCAAATTGGTGAAAGGAAAGGAAAGGTAAAAGAACAGATTTACCCCCCCGTGCATCACATGTGACCATACTTGACAGGAAAAGTTAATGTCTGTTTAGGTAAAGGACCAAACATGTCAATAGCTTTAGAAATAAGGACTACTAGTGTAATTTATGAAACTAAAGGACCAAATATGTAATATGGTACAAACCTAAAGGATCATTTGTGTAATTTACTCTATTTATGTATATATATATATTTTCTGGGTAAAAGTAAAAGCTTTAGATATTTACCTCCATGGGCATGTAATTTACTTTTTTCTGATTCCCTACTTGAAGACAAGGTAAATGGGGATGTTGTATTGTAAATCCATACACTTCATGAAAATACTCAACTACTGACTTCATCTTCATTTCTTCATCAACAGGAAACCTGGTCAAAGTGGTCAAACTTCAAACATCACCCAAATCATAAGTGGGCTAAATTGTAAATTTACTCACATTAGCTCTCTTGTTGGTTGTGATGTCACCCCTGAGATACGATATTTCCTTCTCACATTACCCCTGTGTGTAACTTCAACTTTCACACCTCTAAGAGCTTTCTTTATCTGATTAACATTAACACAGCTAATTTATATATATTATTCATTTTTAATCTAATTAAATCAATTTACAACCTTTATACGATCCGCATCAGATATTTGTTTGGTATAGACGTGTTTACCCAAAATTTCTGCTACAAACTCAATGACGGGTAAAGGTTCTATAAATGTGGTTGCCAGTGTGTCTGAAAATGAAAACACAAAATATAATGGTGACTAAAATAATATTAAAAGGTTTGATTAAGTTTTATAAGATGTGTATCGTACCAATGTTAAGTGATAATCCCATTTGAGTTGGTTTTATACTCTGGTAGAAGCCTCTCCATGATTGTAATCCACATCCAATTGGTTTTGGACTTGTAATGTTGGGAGAATAGAAAAATCTCCCAACAGAAATGTACCTATTTAATGCATTATATCATTAAAAATAGGGAATTTAGATTATTATTATTATTATTATCGTCATTAAATAATGTACCTTTGAGCTGTTAGTTCCTTCAAAACTAGATCAATTATTTTAAGTGCCTCTAAAGGAGTGTCAACTTGTTTTCCAGATAAAAGCTCGTGTAGTTGATTCATACTTGCATGAGCAACAAACTCAATTGTTACTCTGAATTCCCTTACCCTGAAATTATGCAATAAAATAATTACTAAATAAATATCAGATTCATGTAAATATATATGATAATAGCATAAAATAATACATGGAAAAAGGGTAAACATTGTCAAGATTAAAATAATTTTTTATGGTTTTCAGTACATTTTACAGGAAACATTGCGAAAAACATTCAAATTTCTAAACTTGAGAAAGGGAAAAAGTGTCACTAAAACTACCTTCCTAAAATATTGCATTATATTTTTTTATAAAGGTTTTTCTAATGTATGCACTTAGGGCAAATGTTAACATACAATTAATCAGTATAAAATTTCCATTTAAACTGAAAACTGCATTTAATGCATCTAAAGAAATTAGAGTTCATTAATTTTATTCAAAACATATTATGAAATAACGACTTAATTAAATGCATTTTAATGTATGCTCCTAAATCATATGTTAGAAAAACTTTCTTTACAGATATCAAGAAAGTGAAGTGTTGCCTTCCCTATATTTAAAATTATGAGTGTGATGACTAACATTTTTTCATAGAAAAAAAGAAAATGAAGTATTCAAAGATCAAACATGAAGAAATTAAGGAAAAAAAAATGATTTTAATTAGAGAATCACATACTTTGTAATGCCAACCCATTCTAAATCATCAAAAATTGTAACTGCAAATTCTTTTGACATAAAAGGAAGCCTGCCAGCTGTATAAAGTGCTCTTCTTCCATCATAAACAGGCAATTTCATCCCCAAATCAGTATTTCTATGAATTTTCACCAACTGAGACATAACTTCTTTGTTCAATTTAGTAGAATTCACTTCTGGAATCACCTTAACCTACACAAACACAAAACAAATTACTCAAATTACCTCAAATTAATGGAAACGTGGGTAATTAAAAAGAAATTAAATCTTACACTGTATTGGGTTAACTCCTTATCAGCCAACTCAGCAAGAAAGTGGTTTGCTCTGACCACACACTTAGTACCTAATTGACCAAAACCAGGTCTACGATGAAACATGACTCTTTTATCAGAAGACGAAATCTCAACCGTTGATTCCTCTAACATTAACGGTGATCTCTCCAAAAACTTGCCTTTTTTCCCTCTTCTTCTTCCATGCCTTCTTATTCCTCCATTTTTATTTTCTGTAATTATTTCTTCAACACCATTACAGTGCTGTTTAATTTCATTATCATTCGTTATTCCACCCCTTGTAATTCTCTTAGAAACCATATGTTTTTGCTCAGGATCTCTAATTTGGTTCAACTGAGGCATGATTCAGTTCTTCACCTAAAAACAAATTATAAATCAAATCAAGAGAAATATTAGACTGTTTTGAGTGAAGACAAAAAAAAAGAATCAGAAATGAGCGTTTAGAAGGTGATTGAACGGCGGTTTTGACGTGTACTTTGAAGAATTTAGTGGTTTATGGGTGGAAACATAGTCTAAAGAGGAAAGAGAAAATAAAGAATTTGATTTACATATGAAAAATCTTTAGTGATAAGATGTGTATATAATTATATATGTATAGTTCGTCATAGTCGCTGTTATTCTCTGAAATGGTTTGGGCTAAAGACATGCAAACATGCAGAGATGGCAAACAGGAAAAGCTGAATGAAAACATTTACTTTCATTTAAAAAGAAGGGGGTGATCAAGATTTACCCCAATAAGACAAAAACAAGTTGGCAAAAAATAAAATTGGGAATTTTGAAAAAAAGAGGGGATAAATCTCTGATATGGGATATTTACCCTTTAACCCCTTGTACGATGGTTTAATTTAAATTTTGACTGGGGTAACATTTCTAACTCTTTATAGTCAAAAGGAAAAACGTAAATATGTAACTGTAGAATTTTTTATGAGTGTGTAAAAGTCAAATTACCAATGGTTTCTACAGTTATTTATTTTCACCCAATTTTTGGTACGATTTCTAGGAGGACATTTCATTCTGATATTTACATTATAAAAACTACTTCATTTATTACATTATGCAAGTCTAAAAGCACAATGTATAAACATATCAAAACATAAGTTGTAATGTATGATATAGTTTTTGTAGTGTAAATTTTTCTAAATATACATATGATACTTATAAGATAAATAGAATTTTATTTAACTATTCTTACATTTGTCACCTTATTAGTTTTTCCTTGTTTTTAAGACTTCTAGAAAGTAATGTCTATGGTTCAATTTTTTGTTATCTTTATTATTATTATCTAGGAAGGCAACGTGTATGGTTAATTAACAAACACAGTATCAATAGGTTCATCACCAACCATCTATGTTCATTAATAATCTTATTATTTTAAAATTTCTTTAAAATAACTAAATATGTTGGGAATTAATCCTACAAATGCACGTAAAAGAATGGTCAAATACGAACATTGTAAGAATGTAGTAAGACTATCACAAAGTTGTATCACTTTAAGTCTTTACCCAACCCCAAGAAGTAAAGTGCCATACAAAATCAAGGTATAAAATATAGCTGGAAGAATGGTAAGGGGTTTAAACTATCATAACAAAAGCAAAGGGCTACTTTAGTAATTTACCTTGATGTATCACATGTTCCATCATGTGCCACAAATTCATGGAATGGGATTTAGATCCATTGTTGT
Organism: Calendula officinalis; assembly: GCA_963853835.1. Lineage (NCBI taxonomy): Eukaryota > Viridiplantae > Streptophyta > Magnoliopsida > Asterales > Asteraceae > Calendula > Calendula officinalis. Next base: position 15,631,276 of record OY970825.1, on the reverse strand, counting down.
TTAGCTTATATTGTATTTACAGATCTATAATATTTTCCTATTTGTTTTACTAGTTATGATCAATGTAATTATCTAAATTAAAAGATAAAATTAGAAAAGAGAATTAGTAAATTTTACATATCAATTATTTTATAGGTAGGAGAATAAAGACAAAGTAGATAGATTTAGTAGTAAGAAATATTTTTTTATTGGATAATTATAATTTTAAATCTAGGTTATATTAATTATATATATACTTGGTACTGAACTAAAACTGTACTTGTATAGGAATAAGAAACTTTTGCTTTTACTTTAACTTTTGGTTAGGAGTTATGTGAGTAATGGTACATTAAAAAGTAATTAATTTTGAAATAAATAAAATAAAAGGTGGTAACACTTAATAAGACAGTGTTATTAAAGTGTAGAAATAAGGGCAGTGCAGATCAGATATGGTCCATATGGACAAGGGGACCCTCGCTGTATCTGTCTACTCAACCCAAAGTAGTTATACCCCTAGTTAGAGTTCAAATCCTACAACTACTGACCCCCCTGCTTCCATATCCCTCTTCTTTTCTTTTGCAGACATTTTATTTGGCTCCTTCTCAAAATTTCAAAATTTAATATATACTCACTTATGTCTATATCAATATTTTACTTTACTATTTTATTTTGTTATTTCAAAACACAAATTCCAAATATACTTTAATACTTTGTTTAGTATTTTTGTTGCGTCAAATTTGGAACCTCAAGTGAAATTCATTATTATTTGAGAATCAAGTCTTATCACACTAGCTTAAAATAGATAAAAATGAAAATACATTATACTAATATAATATGTAACTTGAAGTGATAATATCATCGAATGCATTACTTTTAAAACAATAAGGATATATTCGTGGCAAAGTTTATTACATGAATCATTAAGCAGTTGTAGATATTTTGTAGACATAAACATGAGCTACTTTACTATAGATGCATGCAACATTTTATCATCTAACTTGTAAATATTATAAATTTAATTACTTTTTACAGAACCCTTTTTATTAGTTAATTGCTTACGTTCGAGGCTTCTCGTCATAACATGTCTCCCACAAAAAAAATGGGTACATTTCAAAAGTACATATTGGCAAAATTTGTCACGAATAATCCGATCGATAAGAGTCAAAAGCAAATGGGCAGTAAAGAGAGACTGAAAAAAGCACATTCAAAAGGAAAAAGAAAAGAAACTAGCTTATTAAAATAATATATTTGTAGCTTGTGAACTTGTAAAATTGTTGCAATTTGAATATAAAAATTGGAAAGGCTGGAAATGCAAAATGCATTGACTAGCAAAGGACGAAAAAGACATAGCATTGCAAATGCGTTTTGCTATTATCTTCAAAAGCAAATTGAAGCGTTACAGGTGCTGTTTCGCTCAGAAACGAGGCCCCCCACACCCACCACCTCACCTCAACTTTAACAAAACTAGATTAATGTAATATTGGTTTAAAACAAAATAAAAATCGATCCCATTTCGACTGCTTTTGCTTTAGGGACCAATATGTAATTTGTTTCTGGCTATTTAACAGGGAATAGGAAAGAGAGAGTGGAATCATTTGATTATCGCCTAAGGGTAACGGTTCTAAATAACTTACTAAAGGTTATCAATTTTATCATTCTATAGGTAAATATTTACGAGATGATTATAGTTAGGTTCGAAAACACAACAATGATTAGATCTGCATAAATCACGAGCAAAGTTCGGAAATAAGAATACATCATAAAAATAAAGAAAAGAAAGTAAAAGTGGCATGCTCAGTTATAACTGTTATTTAATTAATTTTAGAAGCATACCTTTAGATATATTAACGTTATTAATCTATATAAAACTTTATAAAGTAACGAAAGTAATAGAAATGACTTTGTTTTGTAATACATCAAATTCGATTCTAATATTTCATCTATGTTCACACGTTGTTGTTGACATTATTTTACTCTTGCTTATTTTTTACGTCACAAATTTTGTAAAAACGTAACAGATGTATCCCATTAAATTTAGAATTGAAAAGCTTAATTATGACTTAAACGTGTACATGTAGAGGATATTTGTTTGACTTAGGCCCCGTTTGATTTCGTCGGATTGAGTCTCCGGGAAAGTGAGACTTTAACACTAACGTGTGCATCCTTAACAAGTTCTTTTACAGACTTTTCCAACGCATAAAACTAATTGATTTTTATAATATTTAGATTTAGAGTTTTGCTATTTAGGGCTGTCACTAACATGCATAAAAAGCTTGTACATTGATAAAAAAGTAATATTCCTAAAATTCAGGAGGGTTGTTTTTTGTGTATTTTGCCTTCTTAATGACAGCCCTAAGGGCTGTCATTAGCATTTTCCTTAGATTTAAAGGTAGAATCAAAGGGTGAGGGTCATTTGTAGAAAATAATATAATTGTGGTTTTTGTATTAGTTGTAAACTTAAAAGTTACAATTTAGGGGTGTTTGAACTGTAAATTATGTATTTCAAAATGGATAATTAATAATTACAAAATGTGATTCTGAAAAATAGTGTTTGGATTTGAGTATGCACTATGAAATCACAATAATTAGATAATCTGTTATTTTAATTTTTGACAAACTAGATTATTTGTTTAGTTAATAAGTAAAATAAATATAATAAGTTTTTGAAACACAATAAGCACCTCCTCAGATGCTTTTTCAAAACTTCATTTTGTATAACTCAAAACGCAAATAATTGATTATTTCAGACTTTTCGCCACACTCGTTTTAAATTATTTGTGTTTTCAAAACACAATAAACAAATAATCTATTTCAAATCGCAATCCCAAACACTAACGCTTGTGATTTCAAGTTTCACTAGAATCTAAATACAAGGTGAGCTAGGATTTTAAAATTACCACGTGGCATTACTAATGTTATTAAAAGCGGTGGTGGTGGCCGGCAGTGTGCAATCACATGTGACTTAATATATAATCATATGTGATTAAAAGCGGTCGTAGGTGGCGAAGGTTGCCAGTGGCCGGCTGCGGGAGGTTTCGGTGGCCAGAGGCGGTGGTGGCCGACAGTGGCAGTGCGCGGTGGGCAGCGGTAGTCGGGGTGCGGTGGCGGTAGAGGTGTTGATGGATTAATTTACATGTGATGGTGGTGATGATGGTTTGGGGTTGATCTTATTTATTTGATCCAAGACTAAAACTTATTTCTCGTTACAAAAAATATAGGAGAAATGATATTTATCCTACTCTTTAAATATATTCATAGGTCTACCCACTTGATAGGATGACATGTGTATTCTACTAAGTCTCTCTCTTAATATTATCCTTTGATCTTGACACATGTCTTCATCTAATGAGTAGGCTTATGACTAGGTATAAATGATAGGCCTAAATACCATTACTCAAAATATAGACTTAACATTTTTCTTTCGATAAGATTATATGTATAATGCCATAAACTTCGTTTTTTTAATGCGGCTACTTTCCCCCTTTCCTATAATAGCCACCACGATTCCATGACACGTACATTTTTCCTTTAAAAAGAATAGTGAAAGGAGTGAACTACACTTTTTGGTGAGACATGATTGATAACTACATGTGATACACAAGCATTGCTTGCGAGTTACGACCATGTTTTATTTTTCAATAAAACAAAGACAATAAATATATAAACTTCGTCGTTTTATTGAGAGTCTTGTGAAATCCCATTATTGCTTGAATAGAACTTAAGCTAATTATAAAACAAACATAATAAATACTTGTTACTTGAACTTTGAAAATATAATTAAAATGATAGTTTATATTCATAAATACATACTTAAGCAAGGGTGCGGTAACTCACAGCCCCGCCAAACTCAAATATGCTAATGTGGCAGGTAAAATGGCGCCACCTAAGCCAAGCCACCACAGCGCAAGTAGTGTGAGTGACTACTCAGGTCATTTCACTGGCGAAAGTGGGGTGAGTGTGTATTTATGTATTTTGTGAGTAAATGGTATTTTAATGATGAAAAATGAGGTATTTGAGGGGTTCGAATGTAAAATGTGAAATGATTATGTGATGCTGAGGTGGGAAATTGGCTCAGGCCACCATACCCATCACTCTTATACAAAGAAACTCGTATTTAACCATGCGAAAACAATGTTGAGTTAATAATATTAGATACACTTCAAACTTGCGTCTAGAATTAGGTTTGTGCACGGTTCAACAATCAAATCGAACCGATCAGTACCGAATCGAACTAATCAGAACCGAATCAAACCGAAAGAATAGTTTTAGCCGAACCAATGACCAAACCAATGACACTTAGCTCAAAACTCGACCAGACTAAAAACTGGATGAAACCAAACTGAAAAACTTTCTTCGAATTATCGAGAAGAACACTAGGATTTAACCAATAAGAAGGATAAGTTTAATAGTTTATCGATTACACAAGTACAAAAATGTAAAATAACTTTTCGAGTTAATTGCAAGAATGGTCCCTGTGGTTTGGCTAAATTGCACGTTTGGTCCTTAAACTTCATTAAGTGCAGGCGCAGTACCTATGGTATGCGTTTTGTTGCACCCATGGTCCCTCCGCCCTAACATCGTTAAAATTGTCCGTTAGTTGGATGGCATTTTGGTCATTTACATTTTATAACTCTTTTATAATTAACTAGCAGGGTACCCGCGCAATGCGGCGGCGGGTACCCATTAACCATATTTCATGGCGAGCAAGTGTTGTTCGTTTAGACGATAATAATTGTTGCTAGAAATAAATAATTAAACGGAAATATGGATTTTGGTAAGAGTTGATGATTTACAGCGTCGTATATTTTATGTTATTGGGTAAAATGGTTTTCGAGTAACAGACTTTTGTTATTAAGTGTGGGTGGTGTTACCAAAGTGTAATGTATAGCAAGTGGTTAACACATAGTGATAAGTTAGGAGAGGTCTTGGGTTCGAATCTTATTAGCCGCGATTTTTTTTTTTAAGGTAGAGAACTAACAAAAGTGGAAAGGTCCTTAAAATCAAGTTTAAGGAGCTCCTTAAACTTGCCTAATGGGGTAGGCCTAAATGCTTTATATAGTAGTAAGATAATATTTATTTAATAAAGTAAATGTACAACTATTGATGCACCATGTACTATCCCCTCCTAAAATCGTCAATCAATATTCAAATCATGAATTGAGCATCGTGAATCCCAAATCACAAAGCTTGCTCCGCCGCCTGCTCGGCCGGAAGTCGTCAACCATCTTAGAATGAACCACCAAACGTCATCGGACCCTCTCTTAGATTCTTCCTCATTGGAAACACCATCTTCTCCCATAACCACGACGGAGGAACTCAAATTCGATATACCGGAACAGATCTGGGCTATGTAGTTGGCCGGAGACGATGGTGGTGGTTTGAACAAGTTTGAACAGTAGGGTGGTTCAGATCTATTTAACTTCAAATCTATTGAACAAGTTTGAACAGTAGGGTGGTTTGAACAAGTTCGAAACTTTGATCTGTTTAACTTCAGATCTATTTAACTTCATCACAAACACATAAACCCTAGATTTTGTGTATGAAGATGCTTGATTTAGGTGATGATGTATGTGCTTGTGTGTGTTTTGGGCATTTCCGCCGGAGAAAAAGACGACGCTGACGATGGCGGTGAGACACGATCGAAGGCATTTCCAATTCTGATTATTGATTTTAGGCTTGTTTCTAAAGAAATTAACATGATTTTTGGTAAATTTAAGGAGTCTTCATCATCTGGGAGTTTTGGTAAATTAAAAAAGGCTTGTTTCTTTTGTTGATGGTGTTTGTGATTTTTGGAAAATTAACAAGGCTTGTTTCTTCACCATCTGTGATTCTGATTCTGATTCTTTTCGATTGTGCTTGTTAACGGTGGTGTATGTATATGTTAAGATGCAGATTTTGCGTTTGATTTAGTATCACGATTTTAAGTTTCTTGTTTTGTATGGATTTGGGGAAGAAGGTAGGGGAAGAAGAAGACATTAGTGGGACCAACCGTGCAAAATGACCAAAATGCCCTCCAACTAACGGACATTTTTAACGCTGTTAGGGGGGAGGGACCATGGGTGCAACAAAACGCATACCATAGGTACTGCGCCTGCACTTATTGAAGTTTAAGGACCAAACGTGCAATTTGGCCAAACCACAGGGACCATTCTTGCAATTAACTCTAACTTTTCGGATCTAACCTTTAAAATAGTTAACGCTTAAAGTTTCTATTTAGCACTGATCCTAAAATTTAAACCATTTAACGACAGATTATTTCATATACTGAATTTTGAATTCTTAAGCAATATTTTAACTAAATTAAACTATTTTATCTTTTTGCTTCGCATAAAAACTACGGAAACACAAAATTTAGGCTTTGCCTTAGATAAGCTATGGGAGTAGTTTTTACCAAAATCTAGCAAATGATTTCATTCTTTAAATAGTAGTGCATTTAATACTTGTACCTTGTAACAAGACAAGCATACACCACAAATTGAGAGAGTCAAAATCTCTCTTTTTAAACATGCATGCATCAAATGCTTGTACGCAACAATAATAATAAAAAAAAAGGTAAATGTACTTTTCACTAATAAAGCAGTTGGAACTAAATTTTAAAGGTACGATTCATGAGCACACTCAAGTGCAAGCAAATAAGTCACGAGATTTTAAATCCAAAACAGAATCATCATAATGAGTTATGGAGCATGCATATTGCTTGTAACTGTAAAACTTTCATCATAACAATACACAAGGTAGTAGAGATCCGATTAACCAATAAATATATTTTATTTTTTAATTTTTTTGAAATCGCTATCATCATTATAAAAATAAAAATTAGTAAGAAGCTAAAACACTACTTTTTTTTATCTTTTAATTTAGGTTAAGATACGACAACAAAAAGACATAAATAGTTGTTGAGAAATGATATTTAGTTTTATTATTTGATCTTACTCATCGTTATACCATACCCACTTAATAGGATGATATGTGTAATCTATAAATTCTCTCTCTTAATATTATCCTTTTATTTTAACGCATGTCCTCATCTAATGAGTAAGACTACGAATAGAACCAAATGATAGAATTAAATACCATTAATCATAATTATTTTGACACCGAGAAAGATATTTTCTAAATCTAGATTCTAGATCATACTATTTACGAGTATATTTTATATAAAATAATAATATTATTTAAATATAAGTTTACTTTCTATCCATCCATCCATAATGATATAGACACATAGGGGTATAGGCTAAAGAGTAAATGCGAATACAAAGAGGTAAGTAGACGGGGGGCTTTCAGTAAATTTGCATCGGTAAAACGCTACGCTTCCTTCGGTCGGCGTAGAAAACCAAACAAAAAAAACAAATTTACTGAAACTTCCTCCAAAATGCAATCATGAAATCTACATACACACACTACTAGCCATACCTCCCGTATCACCACCTAACATCCAAGTCTAACCCATACATTTATTAATCACACATTTTAGTGCGAATTACAAGTTTAATACTGTAATATATATCCTAAATAAATATTATTATACTGTTAGTAAAATATATACAAAACGATCATGTTAATAGTTAAATTGCTAGAGTCATTAGATTGCTAGGACTCTTTAGATAGGATGTTCATTTTGGTCTGAGATTTGTCTTTTTTTCTGGCTTAACTCCAGGAAAAACCTTAAATGTAGGTTGGATTGGTTTAATTGATGTTGTTCACCGTTTTCTATTTTCCTATAATTCTTGTATTGTTTTTATTTGCTAGCTCGTTTTTATTTGCTAGCTTCTTGGTAGTTATTGTATGCTAATCCTTTGGTGCCATTAAGAAAAAAAAGATTACTAGAACTAGTTTTGTATTAAATAATAATTAATTATGAGAAATTATATAAACTTCTATAAATCTTACTAATATTTTACTCATGTCAGTATCGTTATAAGAATTTTTACAACATTTGAAAATGTTATTTTATACTTCCTCCGATTCAAAATAAGTGATACACTTTCCTTTTTGGGGTGTATCAAAATAAGTGATACACTTTGAAAATTTACCTTATTTGGCAAAAAATAGTGGGACCCACACCCACTAACTATCTACTTTAACAAAGTGAAAAGACCTCTTTACCCTTACTTTTACTTTTAAACATCATTAACTTCACTTTATTCAAAAAGTGTGGGACCCCTTTCCCACTAACCATCTAATTAATCTAATTTAATCATCATTATAAACGTTTGCCTCAAAATTCGTGAAATCCAAAGTGTATCACTTATTTTGAATCGGAGGAAGTAATAATTATTGTTTTCGTGAATTTACATGATTCCTAAGAACATACTCGTAAGAGGGCTCGGTGTGGGGGGTTAAAACCCCCGTTATTGACCCAAAAAACTCAATGGCGTCGCCAATGCCAAACCGCCCCCTCCGTTAAAACTTTGTTCGCCATGGCCACGACGTCTAGCCAAAAGGGAGGAAGGCAGGGGTGGGGGTGGGGTAATCCAACCAATCAAAATACACCAAATAACAAATGTGGGACCCCTATAACACCACTTTAACTATAACACCAGGGAGCCACTTTTCCCTCCCCAAGTTATAGCCAAGTTATAAACCAAAAAATGCTATAACATGCCTATAACTACCCTTCTACACCTTGTGCTCTAATATTTAAGAATAGTATATTACTCCTTCCGTCCCTAAATAAAGTTCCCATTTCACCTTCAAGTTTTGTCCCTAGAAAAAGTTCTCATTTCTCAAACTTAAGGGGCCCACTTAATATAATAATATTATTACCAATACCTTCACTACTAACTATTTCTTAAAACACTTTCTCTCTCCAATCAAACCTTATATTTTATTCAAAAGTAATACCAAATACCCCACCACTAACTATCTCCTAAAATGTTGTGCCCAACACAAATGGGAACTTTATTTAGGGACGGAGGGAGTACTATATTATTATTTTTATTTTTATTTTTATTGTAGTGAACAGTTGAATTGTAACATATAGGCAATTAAAGTACAGAAGAGGAAGGAAACAAATTAAAATACCTTGCGATTTTATCTTGTCCTTGCACGCGATTGATGTAACCCAAAACGATCACCCAAAATTTCTTCTTCAGTTGCTCTGCTGCATACGACGGCCAACATTATAATTGCGTATAACAATATGAATAAAAATCAAGCGGTGAGATTTATTCGAAAACGAAGGTTTAAGGTACTTGATTAGTACCGATTTGATGAATGTTTAACGTATTGATGGAGAAATTGAATCGAAATTAGAACCTGATTTGATGAAGATAACGACGATGAGTGCGTGTAAATGTGTGTGTGTTTTGCAGAAACTGAGAACAAAGCAAAGAGAATGTGTGTTTATATGTGTGAAATTTTGATCGAATGAAGAGATGGAGAACAAAGCACGAGAAAAAGCTTCAATGTGTTTGCTTCCATGGCGGAAATCGATACATATGTATATAAACAATTATATATTTGTTTAACAATTAATGAAATTGAGAGACTCGAGAATATGTTCGCACGAGCATGTGTTGTTTAGCGATTTTGATTAATCAAAAGGACAAAAAGCTACTTTAATGAGAAACAGATTATTTAAACAAACGAAGGTATTCAAAAAAAGTTGATTTTGTTTTTGCTTTAAAGCATGCTATTGCTGGTATCTTCAATTCCCCAAGCAAAAATAAACATGTTTCATCGCCATTAAAAAAAACACATTGAAGATTTGTTGTCAGAATACGACACACCGATATCCAATTCGATATGATTACAATGCAATTAGTTAATTCCTCGTAATTGATTTTGAAAATTTAACTGATCGACTCGAGATTCATAATTTAAAACGCAGAAATAAAAGTATAATCTCTGAAAAAAGAGATTAAAGCAGACAGAGTAACTTAATTTAACTTAACTTTGAAATAATTTAGTTGTGAACTTACATAAAGGAAAGTAAAAGTAGGAAGATTCCTTACATAGAGTTTCGACTTTATTGATCTCCTTTATTTTCTGAAAGTTGTTTTCTGCTTCTTTTGATCTTCAACTTTCTCGTTTAGATGATCATCGAGTATGTGTGTGTGACTGTGTGAGTGAAATGGGCTGAGTGTGGATTGGAATGGAGACCGATGAGTGTGTGTGTGTGTTACAAAGATAAAGTGGGAGCTTTGGAAAGGGGGCTGGTGAGTGTGAAGGGCACTGCTTTTGACTACGCTTTATTGAGCAATGGTCGCAGTCCCAAATATTGTGTCAAAACTATACACTTCCTCCTATTCAAATTAATTACTCCAATCTCATTTCTATTGTCTTGTGTACTATTTAGTTTATAACATGAAAATTTTCTTTCTTAAATTTCAACCAATTAAAAAAAATTAAGTGAAAAAAAGAAATTTTGATTAGTGACATAGTATAATTAATATACTTTTCTTAAATTGTGTGTTTGTTATAGTGGATAATAAATTTTAGTAATAATACATTGTTGGTTTCACATTTAGTAAAAAAACTATTATAAAAAAAAAAGTTAGATTAAATTTGATTATTGTTGTGAATAAATCATACACCTTTCAATTGTAAAGTTAATAATATTTAAAAATAAAAGTAATGATAAATTAGTCATCTCAATATATTAAATAATATAGTTAGTTGGTGTGTGTAAGTTATACTATTTGTTTACCAAAATCGTGGAAGTTGAACATATTTGGTAATGGACAACATCAAACTCAAATACCACACTAAAACTAGATATTGTTAGACTATGCGTAAGGGTTACCATAATTTGGTAACCCTTGACACATTAACGTCAAATCAGCTTTCTTTAACTTGATCAAACACATGACCAAAGTGTGACTAAATTCACATAAGGGGTGACCATTGTTTTATTTTATATAAATAAAAAGTATTATTTTCACTAAACCTAAATCTTCCCTAATCTTGTCTCATGTAAAACGAAACAAAGAAAGAAACCAGAGAAAGAAAGGAGAGTGAATGTAACGACCCGAAATTTGTAAATAAATAAATTTATAAAAATTATGATAAATACGGATAAATCGTTTAAAGAACGTGGGAATTGGTTTCGTGTCATTTGGACGTCGTATGAGGAAGTTATGGACGAAACCGGGTCGAGATAAAGGAGAAAAAGTGCAGCCCTGCTGCCTTAGGAAGTTCGCGACGCGAACTAGGGATAACGATCGAGAACAGTCTTCAGGGAGTTTGGCATTTGGTCGCGAAGTAGTTCGCGACGACTTAGCGATCGCGAATTATGGAAAACGCATAGTTAGCGACGCGAACTATTGTTCGCGTCGTGATCTTTGGTCTGGCAGCATTAAAATCGGGTTTTCAGCCATTTGTGCTATTTTCAAACCCTAGATACCTCTTTGGCGATTTTTGGAGCTCTAGTGCAGATCTTGGTTGATTTCTTCTCAAATCTTTGATAGATTTCACTCCTAGTTGAAGATTAAAGGTATATCTTCACTCTTTGATCTTTGTAGCTTAAGATCTATGCATTTTGATGTATGGGTTTGAAACCCTAGTTCTTGGGTTGGTGATTTATGGTTAAATAAAGGTTGTATACACTCAATAGATGGTATATTGACAAAGGAATCAAGTGTATGATTTCGATTTGAAGAATCTTAAGGGTTGGTTAAACCTAGGGTTTGGTAAATCACCATAATTGGGGGAAGTGTTAATGGATGGTATCTAGTGATAAATGGATACATTGGTAGTAGAATGAGATGTTGATAACCTTGTGATTTTTGTATTAGGCTTCCGGTGAAGTCTTGGAGTTTGATCAAATTGCTGGAACAAGGAAACCGGCGGAAAGAATACGGTTGGAGCATTATATTGCTAAGGTGAGTACATGTGGACTTTACTGGGTACATAGCTATATGAAGTATTTTGATTACTTATTATTGGTCTGCTTAATGTTAATTAGACTAAATGTGTGTTGAGTTAGTATATATTATTGATAATACTTAACTAACTTGTTTGATGACCAATGTGGTAGCCGAGGGCTTGACTGGCATAACTGATAGGTTATGATTAGAGATAGATGGTGGTGACACGGGGAGATCCCGGTTACTGAGATGAGTGTGCATATGTTTGCACACTAAGCACACGGGTGCTTCTAGTACGTATGTGTTTACGTACTAGGTGATTTAGGGACCTGATGCATATATGTTTATGTATTAGGCTAGTTAGTGCTTTAATACATATATGTTTATGTATTAATCGTGATAGTGTTTAATACATATATGTTTATGTATTAATCGTGGGTGTGTTCTGATACATATATGTTTATGTATTGGAGGTGACCGTGATCTGATACATATATGTTTATGTATTAGATATGACTATGTTCTGGTACATATATGTTCTTGTACTAGATATGTGTGCTAGGGAAGCAAGATCGATGGAGTTACCATAGGTGACTAGATTATGTTGGTGGAATATAAATATGTATTTATATATAAAAATGTGATATTTGATGTCGTTGGGGTCTAAACCCATGTAGTTCACGAGACATATTTTCTGTCTCACGTACTACTTGTTATTTTGCTATGTACTCAGATACATGTACGAGGATATAGGTGCGCATGGATAGAGATGCGGGACCTAGAGTAGAGGATCATTAGAGCGGGTTGTGCTTAACTTTGATTTTGATATATTTTGTAGCACCCAACCTCATACTCTGATTTTCATATTAAAGTATTGTAAACCCGTGTTTTGGAACTGGTCTTCTACTTATGAAAAATGTTTTGTTTTGGGCAAATATTTTGTATAAAAATTTGAGGTGTTACAGTGAAGAATGAGGAAGAAGAAGACGGAAGGCGGTCTGAAAGGTGCAACACACCTATTGCGCCCAGTCTTGGAGTTTGAATTTAAATTTAGGGTAAATTACAGTTTTTGTCCCTGAGGTTTTCTGGATTCGGGGTTTTTGTCTCTAAACTTTTTGTTACTTTTTTTTTGTCCTCGAGGTTTTTAAAATTCTGCATTTTTGTCATTTCGTCAATTTTTGGCCGTTAACTGGCGAAAAATGCAAGGCATGTGAGGGCATTTTGGTCCTTTTCACCATTCTTCATCTTCTTCAACTTTTTATCTATCATAGATGTTCATCTTCTTTCTTTAAACCTTCAAAACCTTCATCATGAAGAACCCAGATTAAATGAAACACACAACCTTCATTAGCTCAAAATTGAGCAAAAGACTATCTTTATTTAAATCTATCAAATACAAAATCCAATAAGAAAACCAAAATCTCATACTCCTAATAAGAAAAGCTTCATCGTGAATGTTTGATTTATAAATCTCCCGTGAACACCTCCATCATCACCAATGAACACCACCATCTGAACCAGTGAACACCATCATCTCCGGTGATCTCCTATGACTATTCTTCTCTTCACTGGCCTGTAGATCTGAAAGGCGAGTTGGTGATTCTAGGGTTTTAAAATTGTACGTGCTTCTGTAGATCTGTAGATCGTACGGCGGCGGATTGACGGCGACATCTTTGTAGCGGTATAACAAGGATACGGTGGAGGATTGATGGCGAGAACTTCGTCGGAAAGCGGCGGATTGAGGTCGTAAAACGATACTGATCAGTGTTCTGTTCGGAAAAACGAAAGCGGCAAGAACTTCGTACGTCTACCGGAAGACGAAGGGTGAGCACAACATCCAGATCCATAGACCACCCAGATATTCATCTTCTCCGACTGAAATATGTAACTTCTCCGGCGTTGAAATCAAGGTTATTTGGAGCATCGTTGAGGTTTTGCTGATTTATAAAAGCCCTAATTTTTTGTAGGTGATGAAGATGATAATCCAAAGTACGGTGCATGTGTTTTTAAAAAGCCCTCAATTTCATCCTTTATGAATACGTTGAATGTTTAACAAGTGATTTTAGAATTAGGGTTTAACTGGGGAAGAACACATAAATGAGGAAGATGATGCAAGGGTAATTTGGGTAAATAGACAAAAAAAATCGTTAGTTAACGGCCAAAAATTGACGGAAGGACAAAAATGCAGAATTTTAAAAACCTCGAGGACAAAAAAAACAGAAAAAAAAAGTTTAGGGACAAAAACTCTGAATTCAGAAAACCTCAGGGACAAGAACTGTAATTTACCCTTAAATTTAAAAGGAAAAACAATAACAAAGCGTTAAAACAATTATTTTTATTCCCTTTTCAGGTTCCTAGTTACATGATAACCTTATAGGGACACGTGATATTGTATGCTCTCTAAATTTTTATACTTCTTCCGTATCAAAATAAATGAATCACTTTTTTTTGGTGTATTAAAATAAGTGAATCACTTTTATAATTTACCTTATCTCGTAAGTTTTTATATTTAAAATTACATTTTTATCATTACTTATCTCTCTTTAAACATCATTAAAGGTGAGCGATCCCATCCATTTTTGTCATCTTCCTAGTAAAAGTGGGGCCGATCCATTCTAATTACCCCATTTAATTTCATTAATCTCTTATTACCTTATTTTGGCTCAAAAAACGTAAACTTTAAAGTGATTCACTTATTTTGATACGGAGGAAGTATTGTCTTCATATCACAATAAGTGATACATTTTTTTATTTAGGAGTAGATTAAAATAAATAACACATTTTTAAGTTTTACTTTATTTGGTAAAAAAATAATGAGATTCATTGTCCACTAATTATCTACTTTAATTAAACGAAAGTAAGCTTTTTACCCTTTCTTTTACTTTTAAAAATTATTATTGTCATTTTATTCAAAGGGAGTGAGACTTATTCTCACTAACTATTTATTTTAATATATTTTAACCCATTTATTAATATTTTGCCTAAAAAACCGTAAACCTAAAATGTAACACTTATTTCGTTGCGCAGGTAGTATAAACTAAAGTATTTCATATTCTAATCCTTAAATTTTTAAAAATTATACTTATCATCAATTAATATTCGATTTTTATAAGTAATTTTTTCTAATATAGACAAGTTAAATCAAAGGGTTCCAAATCACACAAGCAGCCTGGATTTCTGTATGAGACAAAGGAAATCAAAGTGTTCCGATTTATGTAAAGAGGAAGAACAAACCAAATCTGTAAAAAAGAGGGGGAGTGAGTGGCAACGAGAGGATATTCTTATTGTCGTGATAATCGTGAAAGTGGTTGTTATTGTGATTTACGCGATTTAATTGTTGTTATGAGTATTTTCAAACTTCATCCCGGTCATGATACATATTTACGCATCGAACTCGTGACATGCGTGGAAGAGTCATTCAAAAGCTCTTATCATTAGATAATGATGGTTAATTAGATAAAACTACATAGATATATATTAAGTTGGTTCGATATATATAGTAAGATTAAATAGTTAACATGGTCTTATTAGCGAGGTGCTCACAAGTTTATTATAGCAAAAAATAGTTTATAATGGAAGAGGATTTATAAATATATATTTTTCATTTATACACATAAAGTGTAACATGTCCAGAGACATTGCATAAATAATCTTACTTTATGTGTATGAATAAAAGAAAATCATAAATAAACTTTTTATTTCCATGTACAAGTTTTAAATTATATCTGTTAAAATAAAAATCATTGCATATGTAATGATTTTAGTTTGAAAAAGAATTTCAATGTGGACATACCTCAAGGTTACATTTTGCAGTTGGTGCTTCTTTTAGTGCTTTTCTATATGATTGGTATTTACAGGTTTATTATTAGAAAATTTTGAATTTTGATATTCTTATATCAACCACACTTTGAGCACTATGTTAGTGTTAAAGTTATGTTAAATTATTTTTAAGGCTTTAACTTGAGTTTAACGCTCATTTTAAACAACCCCTCCATGGTGTTAAAGTCTGCTCCCGCCATTGATAGATCACAAAACTGATGGCATGGAGCCTTTGGCGAGTGTTGATAGTATGGTGTTAAAGGCTTTGGCGGCCGCCAAAGGCACGCCTTGTTGGAAATAATAAAGAATTATTTGCAAGTTGGTAAATTTCCAAACTCATATTGGTGGGCGGGGGAAATATTATTGGGTTTATAATGCCTCTAATGCCTCAAGTCTTCAAAGGCTTTAGTGGATGATGGATGACTAAGCCCACATGCGAGTCGAGCCGAGCCGTGACCGTAGGCGCAAGATTGCGCGATTTAGGCACACTCTACCCTTCATGGGGAGATGGGGAGCTTTATTTTTTAACAACACCCTTAGAAAATCCACTAGATTAATGGCGGGTTAACGCAAAGATCTACATTAAAACCGCCCATTTTTTACTCTCTTAGGACACTATAAAACGGACTCAAGGCTGATTAGTGGTGCTTTCATTGAGAGAAAGCCAGTTCGAAATGACTAATCTCCCAACAAATAAGAAAGAAACTAAAACACTTTTCAACAATTTTGTAATCTAACACCTCATGCAGATGACCCTTTCCGTGTTTTGAAGAAAATTAGTGATAATGTAAGATCAATCTTCCTTGTCACTATAATGTCTCTGCTACTTTAAATGTTGTTGATTTGTCAAGCGAGGGAGGAGGATGCAGGAGATGAGGGCGCTGACGCATCTTCAACCATAATTTACACCTTCATTTTGAAGGAAAAATCCAATCCAACTACCACACTCTATCACTTTTTTCATATATGAAGTGAGTGAATTGTCCTTCTATCCCCTCCATCCAGGGATCTCACAAATTTTGTGAGTTTAATCTTTAGTTGAATATGAGTCTCATTGGTTTTGAAGGGTTAAATAAAATATACGGTTGAAATAAAGATTTTGTTAGAAAAGATGATCCCCTATCAATAGAGATAGAGAGTCATCTATGGAGGTAATGGTTAGAGATGCTCTAAGTTTGCATAAATTTTTGGGGAGCTTGATTTCGGTGTCTGGTCAGGCCCGAAAATTTCAATATAATTATTTAGGTTATTAAAAGATTAATAGATAAAATGACAAAAAAATTATTAATATTTAAGCTTTATATCTTATTTAAATTTTATAATTCTAGAGACAGGGTAACCGGAACCTGATGTTCCAGTTCTGGTTCACATTAGAACCGACGGGTACTCTGTTATGCTCACCCTTAGTCTTGATCCATTTTGGATGGGCCTTCCTATTTTGTTTGTGTTTTTTTTTTCTATGTATAAATGTACACACTTACACGGTCCAGGTTTAAAGAGAGGAATGTGCATTTTAATACTTCATTTGTTTGAAAATAAGTGATATATTTTTTATTTTAAAGTGTCAAAATAAGTGATATACTTTGAAATTTGCATTATTTGGTAAAAAATGTCAGGACAGATACCTAATAACTATGTTATTTATTAAAGTGAAATGACTAATTTACCCTTACGTTTACTTTTAAACATCATTAAATTCACTTTAATTATATTATATGAAACCCGTCACTTATTAAATATCTAATTTAATCAACTTTGATTTTTATTATAATATTTTGCATAAAAAATGTGAAACTTAGATGAAGAAAGTAAAAAACATAACCGAAATTGGCCCCTTTGTTTTTGGGTTCCCAGGGTTTAAGTTTCGGGCTGGTTCGGATCCGGTTTTTGGGTTATTGAACTGGAATGCCAAGAGGACTGACTTTGCAGTTCCTGCACTAAAATTAGTCCTGCCACGGTGGTTTGTGCGTCTTTGCGATCGGAAGTTATGAAAGGTAAATTCGGCGGTAAACAGCCTACGGGTACTCCGTCAGCGGCATGGTCGACGGTTGTCGTTGTCGTATCACTGCTCTCCGGTGCATGTGTCGTTCATAACATCTTCAAGCCTGATTTGGTTTATCTTCTTCTCTCTCGCATATATATTTCGTTTGTTCTTCCTATTTGTTTGTTTGTGACACAAACTTATGTTAACCCATGTAAGATGCATTTAAAATAAAAATAAATTATGAACAGCGTTAGCCCATGTATGATTACATTCGATCATTAATGAAGTCCCAAAAACTTGATGCTTCTGAACTTAATTTCAGCAAGGGTATACAAAGGCTTTTTTTCCTCCGATGCATATCATGTGTTTGATGAAACGCCCCAGTGAATCAACACAATGAAATTGTGAGCTTTAAGTTTCAATATATACTGTTGGTGTTAAGTTTGTGCCTTTTTAAGGTATTAAGTTTAAAATTATTCAGTTTCTAGATAGTTATTTTTTGTTTGAGAAAAAGTATACATTTTCGGTTCTTAACCCGTAATAACCGACCCTGACCGAACATGAACCGTTAATTTGGTCCGGTTCTGGGTTCTTGTTCTTACCGAATTTCCCGGTTTCAGTTTTCCGATTCCGTCCGGTTCTGGAACCGAACATACCCTTATTTTTAGGACTTACTTATTTTTTATTAATAAACTATTTCGTGAATCACTCCTAGGGTATAAACAATGAATAAGGTTGATCTGTGTATAGCTACATGGATTAAGATAATAATACACATCAACAGAAGTAAAACTTCCATTGGCAAGACTATCACATGCTTTGACAAGTAAAATAAAGAACAAGTCAACTCCATCTGTATCATAACCATTCATGATCTTAGCATGTGTTTAGCCATGTTACAACTAATCAAATGTTTCCTAATAAACAAATGTTTCCTTTGTCTATTTCAATGAACTCGGGTTTTAGTCAACCTTTGAAACAAGAATACAAGTTTAAGGATAGAAAAAAAAATCAAGAACTACGGTTCGGTCTTCCACAAGTACGTTTTCTCATCTTTAAATCTTTTGTAGAATCTAAAGTTTTGATCTTTTAAAGTTTTTATCGAGCTTTACTATGAAAATCCAAGTTCCAATTATATGGGTCCTGCTAAATTTGCTAGCAATCAGTTACGCGGTTTCTTATGATGATTTTGCATTCCCTATTGACCAATCACCACTTCATAATTACACTCGATTAACCGAAATTAAAAACCATTGCAACACGTTGATATCTTCAGCTTCTGAGTTAGAATCTGATGATAACATAGCTTCTAGGCTTAAAAATGAACTTTCTTTCTTCAATGGAGATTGGGAGCAAGATCATCATGGAGCAACTTTAATGCCCTTTGATGATAGTGACATGCCACATGCCACGTCATCATTCATCTCCCCAATGAAGCTAGTGAGCTTTGAGGTTCAAAATGTAACAACTTCTAGTGGGCCCCACCAGCCCGAAAACACGGTTAGCATTAGTGGTGTTATGTCTATTGGCATAACAAGAAATACTACACTAATTCCCGAATTGGGCTTAAAGTTTCATAAAATTCCTGGTATGTCTGCTCTTAGAGTTGACTTTGAAGGACTTTATCTTGAAACACAAGAAAACGGGGGCGAAAGTGTAATTTGCTTATTAGGTAATTCAACTTTTCCTTTCAAGAAAGTTCCTACCCGATTCTCAGATGAATATATGAAATCATATTTCTCTTCTAGAGACACAACATATAATGAAGAGCCCGTGATTTTGCCACATGACCAGATTTTGCTTGTTCTTAAATACCCAAAAACATTATCCACTAGTCGAATCCATGGAGAAATGACAAGTTTGAACAAAATCCAAGATTTTGAGTACTTTGACAAAGTTCACATAACTTCCCAATTTGGTATTTCACCGGAGTCCGATACTAAAGATCTTAATTTAGAATCTTTTGACCAAAATCCACTAAAAGATGCAATTTTGGAAGATGGGGTCAACAAGTTTAACAATTCTGAGTTTTGTAAAATTCTCAAGTATTTTGAACATGAGGAATATAAAGTTATGCCAAATTTGAAACTCGGTGGCCAAAACGGGTACCAGGACACAGTTGGCCCGTTCCTTCTTCGGGGCGAGATTCAGCTTGTTGATAGAAACAACAAGATTCTTAGGATTATAATGCACAAAATCAGATGTGAAAATGATAAAGTTTCTGGAATATTGAGAATGTACCCTTCTACTATAAAACCACATGTGGCAGCAAGTAGAACGGGTTTGACTACTTTGACTTTATCAGTCAAAGGAACATGGGATTCCTCAAGTGGAGTTCTTTCTATGACGGGCTGCCTCGGTCCAAATCTTGAGAAATGTGACTCAGGGGTAATATTGTACTTTCCCAAGTGTTTTTCAAGCAAGCAGAGAAGTGTTGTTTCTGGAAGTATATTTAGTTTGAAAAATGCAACAAAAGCATTCCACCCTGTTTTCATTGGGGTCGAGATGATTTCCCCTGGTTTATATGATGGTGGTTTTTATAGTAGCAATTATCTTTCATATAATTACTCGAAAAGTGATTTAGCCGTTAAATTTAGAGAAAGAATCCAAGAACCACATTTGATAACTTATATCAGGGAATTACTTTTCAGTTATCCTACTTTTGGGGAAGAAAAAGATGGGATTTTTAATGTATCAAATCGTCTCTCGGATGATTTAAAGATTGATACCTTTTCAAGTCTCGAGACTTTTGTGAGATTAGAGATTTTGTCATTAGGTCCTTTATTTATAACAAATGATATCCAATTTTATCAAGTTTATAACAACCATGAGGTCCTCAATGTAGCACTGAATCTTTTGTTAATAGAAAAACCGGATAAAATTAATGAAGAATCCTACCGTCATGTCTCGAAGTTATATCTTGAGGGTGTATACGATCATCGTGTGGGGAAGCTGTACCTGATTGGCTGCAGGACAGTTGACTTTGACCATGCGGATCTTGAACGAGGTTTGGATTGTCTGATTGAAGTCACAATTGAGTATTCGCCTCTAAACACAAGATGGTTGAGGAATCCAACTGCAAAAGTAACCATTGTTAGCCAAAGAAATGAAACCGATGTTTACCAATTCAAACCAATTTACTTGCACACATTCATGCTCCATGACAAAAATCACGAAAAAAATGTAATCTTTCGTAAAATCTTTCAAGGGTATTTTCGGGTTTTTCTTCTTTCGGTGTACATTACACACATATTATACCAAATGATAAAAATGAAGAAATCACACGAGGCGGTTCCTTACATATCTCTAGTCATGCTAGCTGTATGGATCATCGGATATGGAACTACCTTGATTTATGACCAAGAAATTCTTATCAAATCATTGGAATCTCAACGTTACAAGAATCAACCTTATGATCTTCAAAACTACAAACAATATCTAAAAAACCTGGATTATCTTGCAAGATTTCTTGTTCTTGTTTCTATGTTCCTTATGTGTTGGATCGCTCAGATTGTGTTAAAATCTAGAAAACTACTTGGTGAACAAGGTGAGTCGAGCCCGAGTGAGAAAAAGGTTTTAATGGTCACCTTAATTGTGTATGTGTGTTATGTTCTTGTTAGGATGGTTGAGAATGGGGTCCATCTCTATGTATATCAAGTTAACTTCACGAAAGAAGTTTATGTGCAGTTAATTATGAATGTGTTCAAGTACACGGTTAGTTATCTTCAAGATTACTTTTTGATTCCTCAAATAATTGCTCTTCGTATATGGAAGCCTCTTATTTCTGGTGATCTATTTAGAAAGTTCCTCATCGGGCTATGGATACCATCTGTAATTCAGTTTGTTTATGAAGTTGTCAGAGATCCAGTTGGTTATCCTGTGTGATAATGTTTGTCAGAATTTGAGTTCTTGAATGTTGTTTTCTGTTTCAGATTGTAATGTTTTAGCTTTTATGGGCTAATAAAAGTTTGTACGGTATGAAATTCATTTTATCTCTTAGTACAGATTCGAAAAATTTGTTTGTTTCTTTATGATTTATACAATTATTTGCTGAACACGATTCATATAACCACATTTAATTAAATGTGTTGAACATACTAGTGGTTTTAATGGGCTAAATAGGTCGACCTTTTAAATGCGTATGCAAAATCTAATAAAGTATATTTATTTTTTAAATAAATCTATATTTTAAAAAGTATATATAAAACTATAAATATATCCAGTTTTAAACATGTTCTCATAGTTAATCGAGTTAGGTGGTCGGCCCATTTAAATTATGATCTACCTGCTGTTTAATAATGGGAACTTAGCGAAACTTGTTTGGAGTTCCGTGTTGGGTCAGAAATTGTCACTCCTATGTTATTATGTCACTCCTATGTTATTATATCCAGCAAAAATAAAGCTCCCCGCGACAGTGTGCAAAGTGCGCCTAAATCGTGGGATAGAAAATTTGACAAGTTGCAAATAATTCTTTATTACTTCCAACACATTTGGTGTCGGCACCAGGTTGCAGGTTGGAATCACAGTTTAAATTTTAAACATGCGAGTATATAATATGTGTGAATCAATTAACACATGTGCATATAATAACTACTAGCTTTAAAGCCCGCCCAGATGGGCGGGCATGCTTCGATATATAGAATGTATAACAATGAAGATAACATATGAAATTATATAGTCAATTGGAATTGAAATGATGAACAAACTTTTATTATACATGAATAATTCGTTAAAAAAATTTAAAGACATCTTATTTGTATACGATGTTTGTCGTTGAGTTTGACATTGTGGTCGCAACAAATAACCTTCAAGCACTTCTTGTTCTTCACTCTTGAGACAACGACGTATAGTTGCCCATGTGAAAATACTGTTTTTTGGCGAAACAAACAAACTTGCGAAAATGTTTGCCTTTGACTTTTATTAATAGCCATGACAAAGCATACTTAACATTAACCTGTTTTTGGTTCAATTTGAAGGGCATTTACACAATTAATGCATTAATGAAGGTATATCACTGCAATCAGATTGACAAAGCAATACCAAGTCTGTTTGATGTTAACATCTGCAAGTTTACACAATTTATTAGAACTAAGATTGTGCATCACTGCAATCTTTGTTTTAACATAATATAAAAAATGATTAATTAAAAAAATGTTACCTTTACTCTTGGGTCCCACTCTTGGTACTGCTGATTGAGGAATAAAATCCATTACTTCATTCCCATACCCATACACATAAACCAAAAAGTCATTAAAATTAAAAATACTCAACTTCAGGAAACTTCAGAATTCTGGACATCCAATTCTCTAGTGACAAAACGAAAGGTTTATACGCCAACTTCCATTTCATACAATATTTCCAACTTCACATTATTAAACCATGGGTATGACTTAAAAATTAAAATGAAAACAAATAATGAGTTAATTATCATCAACCTAGTAACAAATAGAAAGGATAGAAAGAAAATTTGTATGAACAACGTGGTAAAACAGTACCAACATTGAACAGAACTTCAATGTGTTCATTTACCATATTCACCAATTCTGGAAAAATACTAAATTGAGTGGCGGAATTATACCGTGTTAAAGTACCATGTAATCACCGATTTCGTAGCATGTAAACCGTCGATATCCCCACTCAAGCGAACCTGGATTGAAATATAAAATGTAGACAACACTGCAAAACACTATAATTGAGTGGCGGAATAATACCGTTTTGAAATACCCTTTAATCACCGATTTCATAGCCGGCCAGAATACAAAGCCCCGAGATTTCTTCAAGTAGCAGAGACCATGAAGATTTCGTCAAGTAGGAAACACCATGGAGATGGGGATTTTGGCAACTGCGGTGTGTGGAATTAAGGGGATAGCCAAATATGAAAATCAGTCATAAAGGAATAGAACGCTGGAAGCTGACATGTAATATTTGAGTCACTATTTTCAACGTATCAAAAACCACTAAACTGACATGTCATCAAATGATTATAGAGGGTCTTGCCCCATATATAGGTGGTAGATATGAATCCTTGCCTTCTAAAAATAAAAATACAAAATAAGTGGACCCACGAGCAGCTCAAGCCCATTTGGGGCGTAAGCAAACACTCAACACGAGGACTTCTATGATTGAACTACAGGGATTGACATTATAAAGATGGTCAACTGATCAAAAGGGGTCCTGTTGAACTTCCATTGACATGCTGTAATCATGTTCTTGGAATAGTTGGCCATTAATCAAGAAACATAAACAAGTCAACTCTATGACATCCTTTCATATTGTGTTTATTCATGATGTTCTATATAAAATGTTTTCTAATAAAGAATTGTTGCCCTTGTGTCATGTCAACCATTTCCTATCAAAAAGTCTGATTGATGCTTCCTTTTCTCTGATTTCCAGTTCATATTTGAAAGAAGAACAATCCATCCATTCAGGTTTGGTCTACAACAATTACCTTTTCCCTTAAAATCCAAGCCTTTTAATTCCTGTTCAGTTATACACGTCAAGCAGATTATATAATCTAAATTGAGTGTTTGGCAAAAAGTATGAAAAAATCAATTATTTGCATTTAAGGAAGTCTACAAAGTTTTATTATCCCATAAACTACAATACAAATTGAATGAAATAAAAACATAATTCAAGAACTCAAATTTAAACATCATTATCATGCAGGATAACCAACCGGATCTCGAGTAATTTCATAAACAAACTGAATTAAAAATGGTATCAATAGGCCGGCGATGAAATTTTTATATAGATGACCAGAAAAACGAGGCTTCCATATACGAAAGGCAATTATTTGAGGAAGCAAATAGAAATCTTGAATATCATGAACCAAACTCGAGAACACTTGCATGATTAATTTTATATAAACTTCTTTCGTGAAGGTAGCTTCATATAGATAGATATAGATCCCGCCGGTGATAATACTAAGGAGAAAGTAACAAACAAAGACGGTTAAGCTAACCATAATAACCGTCTTTTCACTTGGACTCGGCTTACCTTTTTCACCAAGTAATTTTCGGGCTTTTAACACTATCCGAGCAATCCAACCCATGAGGAACATAGAAACCAGAACAAGAAATCTTGCACAATAATCAAGATTGTTTAGATATCGTGTGTATCTTTGATGATTATAAGGTTGATTCCTGTAATTTGTAGATTCGGATGATTTGATCACGATTTCTTTGCTATAAATCAAGGTAATTCCATATCCGATGATCCACACACCTAGCATGACTAGAGATATGTAAGGAACCGACTCATTGTATTTTTTCATGTTCTTGATTTGGTTCAACATGTGTGCAATGTACACCAAGATAAGAAAAACCCGAAAATACCCTTCAAAGATTTTACGAAAGATTACGTTTTTTTCATGATCTTTGTCACGAATCATGAAGGTATGCAAGTGAATTGTCTTGAAATGGTAACTATCCTCCCTTTCTCTTTGGCTGACAATGGTTACTTTTGCAGTTGGATTAATCAACCATCTTGTGTTTAGAGGTGAATACTCGATGGTGACTTCAATCAAACAATCCAAACCTCTTTCAAGATCCACATGGTCAAAGTCAACTTTCCTGCATCCAATCAGGTACAGCTTCCCCACACGGTGATCGTATACACCCTCAAGATATAACTTCGAGACATGACCGTAGGATTCTTCCCTGATTTCATCCGGTTTCTCTATTAACAAAAGATTCAATGCTACATTGAGGGCCTCATGGTCATAAACTTGATAAAATTGGGTGTCATTTGTTGTAAACAAAGGACCTAATGACATAACCTCTAATCTCACAAAAGTCTCAAGACTTGAAAAGGTACCAATCTTTAAATCATCCGAAAGACGATTTGAAACATTAAAAATCCCATCTTTTTCTTCGCCAAGGGTAGGATATTTGAAAATTGATTCCCTGATATAAGTTATCAAATGCGGTTCTTGGATTCTTTCTCTAAATTTAACGGCTAAATCACTTTTCGAGTAATTATATGACAGATAATTGCTACTATAAAAACCACCATCATATAAACCAGGGGAAATCATCTCGACCCCAATGAAAACAGGATGGAAAGCATACGTGGCATTTTTCAAACTAAATATACTTCCAGAAATAACACTTCTCTGTTTGCTTGAAAAATACTTGGGAAAGTACAATATTACCCCCGAGTCACATTTCTCAAGATTTGGACCGAGACATCCCGTCATAGAAAGCAGCCCAGTCGACGAATTCCATGTCCCTTTGACTATTAAAGTCAACGTAGATAAACCCGTTCTTCGTGCAGCCACTTGTGGTTCTATAGTGGAAGGATACAATCTCAACACTCCAGAAACTTTATCAGTTTCACATCTGATTTTTTGCATCATAATTCTTAATATCTCATTGTTTCTGTCAGCTACTTGAATCTCATTCCCAAGAAGAAACGGACCAACGTTATTCTGCCACCAATATTGACCATCGAGTTTCAAATCCGGCATAACTCTATACTCCTCATGTTCAAAATACTTGAGAATTTTACAAAACTCTGAGTTGTTAAACTTGTTGACCCCATCTTCCAAAATTGCTGGATTTCGGTCGAAAGAATCGAAAACAAACTCATCAGAATCATTAAAACAGGACTCGGGAAAAATACCCGAGTAGGAAGTTATATGAACTTTATCAAAGTAATCATACTCGCTATCTTCACTCAAACTTGTCATTTCTCCAATGATTCGGGTACTTGACAAAGAGAAATGTTTCGGGTATTTAAGAACAAGCATAATATTCTCATGTGGTAAGATCGAAAGTGTCTCTTCAACGTCGAAATACGTGGTAACATAACCATCTGAATATCTTTTTGGAACCTTTTCAAACGGGAAAACTGAATCGCCTAATAAACAAACTACACGTTCGCCCCCGTTTTCTTGTGTTTCAAGATAAAGGCCTTCAAAGTCAACTCTAAGAGCGGACATACCCGGAATCTTATGAAACTTTAAGCCCGTTTCGGGAATTAGTGTTGTATTTCTTGTTATGCCAATAGACAGAACACCACTAATGCTAACCGTGTTTTCGGGCTGGTGGGGCCCACTAGAAGTTGTTACATTTTGAACCTCAAAACTCACTAGCTTCAATGGGGAAAAGTATGATGAAAACAAGGCGAGTGGCATGTCACTATCATCGAAGGGCATTAAAGTTGCTCCATGTTCACGAGAGTCTTGCTCCCAATCTCCATTGAAGAAAGAAAGCTCGGTTTTAAGCCTAGAAGCTAAATTATGGTTGGATTGTAATTTAGAAGCTGAAGATATGAAAGATTTGCAGTGGTTGTTGATTTCGGTTAATCGGGTGTAGTTATGAAGCGGTGATTGGTTAATAGGGAATGCAAAATCGTCGTAAGAAACTGTGTAAGCGAATGCGAGCAAGTGTAGCAAGGTACAAATACTTAGAGGTTGAATTTTCATAGTAGGGATTGGTCAACGGATAGCAAGGTGGTCAAACCTGAATGCATATGATATAAACAGTGGGAAAACTTGAGTGTAGAAGATCAAACCTGAATGAATGGAGGGTTGTGATTTGTGAACAATTTCCTTAGAGTTGGGTTCTAATTTCGAATATGAACATGAAGAGGAAGCATGAACCAGATTTGGTTTTTGATAGTAAAAGGTTGACCAAAATCTGAGTTAAATGAAACACACAAAGGCAAAAATTAAATATTAGAAAACATTTGATATATCGTATCATGACTAAGCATGAACATGCTAAGATAATGAATTATGTTACAGAGTTGACTTGTTATTTATAGTACTTGATTAATGGCCAATTGCTCCAAGAACATGATTAGAGCAAATGGGTTTAAAGTATAATGTTATTGTTAATTCAGGCAGCTGGATCAAGACAAGATTTAACTTATTCATTGTTTTTTTGTTCAAAGGCCTTTTAGAAGTATTTTCCGAAAAACTTCACTTTGATCATTGTACTTATAAGAAAATCATTGTACTTATAAGAAAAAGATTATTTAAATCATTAGCAACTGGATATGTATTTTAACAGGTAACAAAATAATGTGGCTCATAACCACTAAATTAGGGGATATCATAACCCATTTGATTGGATGAAATCATTTTTCACAACTACCTAATACACTACAAGAAAAATGGTTTTTTAGCACCAACTTTTTTTGAAGAGGGAAAAAACAGTGTCAAAAGCGGTGATTTGGCTCACTTTATATCACCGTGCCAAATAACGAATTATTTGGGACGGTTTTGCGCCTACACAAATACTCGTTTTTCTTGTAGTGATACTTGTAATGATCCTAAGTTCTTAACCAATAACTTTAAGTTAGCAAACTATGCGTAATTATGCGTTTGGTCACCAATATCACATCAACTTTCTCTCACCTAACCAAATCCGCAACCACAATTTTTAAAAAAGCTAAAATTTCATTAAATAATAATAAAAAAACATTACACTAAATAATTAAAAATAAAAATTAGAAAACATTTAAAAAGAAACCTAGGTTGGAAGATTTTTAGACATTAGTAGTTGTGATGTGCAACTTCAAAAGCTCCAACTTTGTCTCCAAACTAGACCTCTTTCTCTTCTCATTCTCTAACTCCAATCTTAACTTGTCAATCACGTGCGTTAGCTCTTCTTCGGCGCCAGTTTGTTGGCCGCCTTCAACCATGGCGAGCATATACATTACTTTCTCTCTTTGATCATCCAAATTCCTCTTCAATGTCTTTAAACTCTTCACCACAAATTCCCTATTTACATCCAACTCCCCTCCCTTTTCAGAATTAACACTTTCACCCCCTTGGGGACTTGTTTCCATTGGCAAACCTACATGACATTCTTAATAATATTTTGTTATAAAATAAAATAATTAATCAAGGGCTATTAGTGATTATATTATCGAAATACGTTACCTTGATCTAAATCCTTGGATATGTTACTAGTAATTGTTTCACCAATCAAATTGAAATTCCATCCACTAATCCTTCTATGTTTTTTCACATTACTCCCAATCAGAAACTCTTCTTCATCATCATCTTCATCTTCGGTTTGTTGTTTACTTACTGATCCAAGATTAATTCCTTTGAATCTAAGCTCCACGGAAGGCAATCCCTGAAGCAAATTCTTAACAAGAAAATCACACCCTTTGCCGTTCTTGAAAAAACAATGCTTCAACAGTTTATCTGCGGTGGGCCGCCTCAAAGGGTCTTGATCAAGGCACAATCCGACCATCTCCTTAAAATGTTTCGACAATTTGGGGTTCTTGTTCCCCTTTTCCTCCTGTTTCTGGTAATCTGAAAACCGCACACCTTTTGTTATCTTCATCGCTAAAGATTCTGAGAACGGAAGGTGCGACAATGGAGGTCTTCCATACGCTAATTCGAGGGCAGTGATACCAAACGACCATATATCAGCTTTGTAGCTATACCCATTGTATGAACGTATGACTTCAGGTGCCATCCAGTAAGGCGTTCCGGTGATCTCATTCAGCATAACACAACGAGAACTCGACTCATAAACCGATGCCGAAACACCGAAATCGGCTAACTTGATGGCACCGTTTGAGTCCATCAAAATGTTGCCAGCTTTGATGTCTCTATGAAGATGGCCTTGATCATGGAGATAACACAATCCCATAAGTGTTTCTCTGAGAATGACGGAAATACAAGGCTCTGGAACGCCGTTAGGGAAAGAGGCGGCCATGATGGATTGTAGGGAGCCGGCGGACATGAAGGGCATGACCACCCAGAGGCGGCGGCCGGTGGTGAAGGAGCAGTGGGCCCTCAGGACGTTGGGGTGGGAGAGAAGGGACATTGTCTTGGCTTCACGGCGGATGTCATCGGTGGTTGACCGGTCAAGATCGATCGATTTGATGGCCACAATGGCGGAGGTGGTCATGCATACTGCTTTGTACACAATCGCGTTGCATCCTCTCCCGATTTCGTTCAGGATTTGATACTTGTCTGGGTCGAGCGGGCAGTTGATCATGTTGGAGATTGTTGAATTAAAATACCTGTTAGGCTTATACGTTATATTGATGTTAATATATAGAGTTACAGATATACCGCAATTACAAAAAAAATCATACACTATACAAGGTAAGCATAAGAGATAATAAACATAAATCTAACTATTTAGCATATCAATCTGCATTTGTGGCTTGAAATGTAAGATTAAAACTTAAGTGTGCTACCAAAAGTAAGGGATTGAAGCAGTTTTCTTGTGAGTGTTGATTTAGCGAGTGAGGTGATGCATGTGAGTATACAACCGCTTTTGGTTTGAAAGCGATCGGTTTGGTTGTCTACCATTTACCTATAATAAAATTGTCACATGATTTTTACTTTTAGTTAGATGCATGATGAAAATTAACGGATAAAAGAAAACGGGCCGGGTTTAAGAACTTTACAAAATAAGAGTAAACTAGCCTACTTATAAAAATATTTATAATATTTACTCCTTTAATAATGCTTTATTCAATAAAAAGTTTACATTTAAAATAATTTTGTAGTTAAAACAAGTGTTGACATATATTTTTCAGAACATCAACTATAGAGATTATAAATTTAGCAACAAACAAAAATACTAATTAAATCATCAACATAAGTAAAAATTTAAAGAAGTAACTATATATTTTTATTTGTAAAAAATACTTAAAAGAAATAAATATTATTTGTCAAGTGGGTAAAAAGAGGTAAAAAGAAAAATGTTATTGATTCTAATTATGTGTTCGTACTTATCTTCATTATCACTTGAACAAGATAAGTGTAAAAATCAAAGTATTGCACGAGAAAGAGAATTACTACACATGTCATCTTGTGGTGAGTACACAAATTGTAGGAGGCAATAACATTTCTCGAGTAAAAATACTCCTTATTTTCATCGTACAAGAACATCCTCAACCTTAATAAATAACTAGGTAGCCACCTGGCTTTGCTATTCTCCCTTTACAAAAAAACAAGAAGAAATCTAATGCAAACCGGTTTTCTAACAAGACACAATACAAGCAGCAGACTCCTCCAAAACCGAAACATTTCCAACAACCGGTTGAATGTTTTCAAGCCGTTCCCATGTCAGCCGTCGTTTCTCAGCTGCCATTGTTGACTGGTCTTCCTTTGACTGTCCTTGGCATGAAAGCACCAGTTCTTGATCAACATCAGTTAACATTCTTATCATGTTCTGTGCAAGGTTGACAACGGTTCGGCTCCAATGATTTTGGGAGTTTTGTTCTAATGATTGGAAGACGATGGGTATGATTATGTGACGGTTACACATGATAAGATGGAGTATGTGTTCGTTGTTCCATAAGAAATGCGCTCGCTCAGCCACCTGTTCCATAAAAATGTTGTATTATTACTTAAATGTCTTAAATACCCCTTCAATAACTTCAAGAATCGTGTAAACTAATATAACCAATTTCAGGTAATGATCATATAACCCCATTTGTACCATGAACATTGCACATTTGACAAGGTAGAAATATGGCCGAAAGAGTTAAATGACTTAAATACCCTTCAATGGTCCTGAAATAACCCTTTTTGTAACCCTAATCTCTAGATTAATGCCTACAAGTGGCATTTTGACCCGGTTATGAATGCGTTGATTTGGGTTGTGTTTCATCTCAAACACGTGAAAACATAAAAATATAGCTAAAAAGAGAACAAGTCAAAAGGGTTATAAAGGTTGAAAGTTATTTTTGAATGCATAGTATACAATCTCCTAAAATTATTACTAAAATAATGTTGTTTATGCAATCATATTTTAATATTTTTACAAAAACGGTTAACGGGTCAACCCAACCGGACCAACTTTTGACCCATACTAAATATCATAGGATTTGACCCGTTACCCAACCTGACCCTGACTTTGAAGCCAAAATTCAAACCCAAACATATTAACATATAATTAGTGAAGGAATTAGATCCCAAAAGTGAAAGATTTCTAATAAAAAAACATTAAATTAATTACCTGAAAATGGGAGCTACGAAGGCAACAATTAATACGCCGAAACAGCGGAACCATAATCTTCTCAAACTCATCAGTGTGAATCATTTCAAGCAATTCTTCTAACTCACTCAAAAACATCAACTGCTTTTGACTACTTGTAACGGGCCAAAATTTCAACAGCCCTTTTATAACAGAACTCGATAATTTCGGTTCTTTTTCAACAAACTGAACCACACAATAAGTTAATTGGTGATGATAAACGCCAACCGATTTCGGTTTATGCAAAGGAATAAGAGCCCTTAATAAAAACATTTTATGTTCTTTCTTTAATGGCAATGCAAATCCACTAATCACACTACCAAAAATCTCCAACAATTCTGCAATTCCGTTGTGTTTTTCGGTTTCAAAAGCAAATCGGTATATAATGTTGCTAACAACCATCCGAATAAACGGTCTATGAACCATGAATTTCCCATAAACTCGGTGTAGAATCGATTTCAAACACTCTCTTTCTCTAGGATCCTCGGTATCGAAAAGATCAAGTAAATGTAATACAAACGAATGATTGATATATTGTTTTGCAACTTTTGGGTCAACGGAAGTTTGACTTAAAAACCGAAGGAGTATTTCGTATACAAGTTGTAAATGTGACCATGCGGGATCAAACAACGGTTCTTCATCGTCTGTTTCACCGCGAGGTGAAATGAAAGACTTTTTTGGCGGGAAATCTCGAAAAAGATTGTTTTCGGACATTTTACAGATGGAAAACATCGCGGGTTCACTAAGTTTTGGTGATTCGGATGATAAAAAATCGATGATTTCTAATAAAGTTTGTCGCTTTACGTCTTTCTCGATGGAATCTTGATCTTGATCATGAAAATCGTATAATTTAGAACAAAGATTTAATTTGCTAATGAGAAGTCTTAACTTATCGGAATTTTGGACATCTTTAAACGGTACACGAGGATCGATCATTTCGCCATTTGACATTATGCTTGTTGGGAAAATTGATGAAGACATATTTTTAATTGTGTTTAATCGAGTTGAAATTGCGTTATATGTGTTGATGAAGCCATTGTTGCTTATATCAGTTGTTATTGTGCTTGAAGAATTGTCTCCATCATTATCTGTTTGACTGGATTTTGATGATTTTCTTGGGATTTTTGCAAGAAATTGCTTGATCATAGTTGAAACTGTTAAATTTGAAGCCAATAATAAACCTAAAATAAGAAAAATGATGAATGTAAGTGAAAAAGTAGTCAAGAACATTGACACTTTATTTCAGAAAGTAGTAAATTCAATGAGATATGAGATTATGAGGAAGCAGAATGCCTGTTTTTAAAGGTGAGAAAAACCCCAAATTAAAATAAATAAATTAACATTTTCCCCAGCTTACAATAAAAGAAAGGAATACTAGTTTTAATAGACTTTTTGAACAATCATACTTTGCTTCTTGTTTGAGAAGAATCATAAATTTGAAAATTTTAAGGAATTTCATTGCATCAAATTGAAATTAAACTATAATTCGTAATCAAATTCTAAAAATGCATGCATATTCATAGAGTTATGGAAAGGGATCTCCAGATCTGAAACCTAGATAAAGATCTACAAAATCGTAACACATAGATGAAATTGAAAATAACCCAAATCACAGAAAGACCTAAAATTACAAATTGTAAACAGAAGCTACAAATTGATCTGAATGCAAGCAATGTTCGTCACGCAACAATATGATTCCCCGTAAACAGATTACATATGAGTATAAAAGTGAGAACAGTGAAGAAACAGGTAATTTAGGACATAAAAGCATACATATATAGAAATGTATGTATGTGTATATAAAGAGAGTGAAAGACAGAAAAAGTACCTGGAGTTTCAGGGACAAAAATGGACATGGGCTTCGGTGAGAGAGTTTAGAGAGAAGAACACATGAACATGAGAGAGAAAGTGGCTTCTGTTAATTTCTTCAAATTGAAGGAATAATAATAATAATAATAATAATAATAATAATAATAATAACAACAATAATAATATACTACGTAATAATAATAATAATATTTTTTATTAAATAATAATATTACTCTAAAATAAAATGAAATAATAATATATTTTAGATAGTAATCAGTTTATATAAGAGATTTTAAATGAAGAGAAAGAGAAGAAGGTAAAAAATAATAGAAAAGAAGAATATTTATAAGAAATAAATTTTTTTGTGCCAAGAGTTGGACAAAAATGGAAAGAAAACAATGTTTTTCTATGTTTTAGATTTGGAGAGAAGAATTTTTTTAATGAATTTATAATTTTTTTTATTTATTACAAGAGAAATTATATTTCATTTTATTTTTTCTTCTATCATATGATACCTACTTTTAAATATGACATGTGTAATTCATAATTTTTTTTCCTCATATTATTTTTTGCTTTTGATACTTGTTATGATTAAATGGATAGAATAAAAAGGTATGAACCAATGCTATTTCTCTTACTCCCTCCGTTCCACTTTAATTGTCCACTACAAAAAAACATACAATTTAAGAAAAGTGCATTAATTATATAATGACACCAATCAAATTTTCTCTTTCCCACTTAAATATTTTTTGATTGGTTGAAATTTAGAAAATGACACTCTTTGTGGGACAAACTAAAATAGTATACTGGACATTTAAAATGGGACGGAGGGAGTATTATAATTTATTTCATCTCTAATTCTTTCCACTGTTTGAAAGAAAATTAAGAAAGAAATAATAGTCTGAAATTTTTTTAATATTCTTTTCTCTTTTAAGAAAAACTGTGAAAAATGCTAAAAATTAAATATATAGGTCAGTTGAGTCGACTTAAAACTGACCTAAACCTTGTTTGTCTCAACCATAAATTGATTATTATTGTGTCAATTTTAGATCATGTTTCGAGTCGGGTCAAAAATTGCGACAACCGGATGTGACCATGCACCTATGATTATTTAATACTCACATAAGCCTAGCATGTACGTCCCTACGCTAATGCAGGAGTAAATGTGTATAAAATTTACTGCTACCGACCTATAAGACCCATAATAATAAATGTGGAATTAATATGTTTATGTGTATTTGATATTCGAAAATCGTCAATAAAGGAAAAACAATAGCTTAGGGTTACTACTTTTACAAATATAATCAAGATTTATTTTAGGTAATAATATACTATGTCGAGATATGGATGTGACAAATATGTGGAAATGTAATTAAGGGTTTGTTTGTAAGTTTTTTTTTTTTTTCTAGTATCAATTTAAAATTTGTTATCAAAAACATTAAGTTAGTGTTGCAAATTGTGACTATATCGGTCATGAAATTTGTTAGTTATGAAGAACAGTTGTACAAATAAATAATACTCCGTAAATATTAATAACTTAATGATGAGTTTGATGTTAAAACGATACACCTTAATATGCCTACACAAACATACATTTAAATACGTTCTTTTTGTTTTTCTTCCATTGTCTTCCCTAAAAAGAACATAGATATCTTTGAATAGGTGCAGCCACATAACTCATATTTTATATGAGCCCAATTTTTATATATATCTTATATATATATATATATTAAAATTAAGTCAACTTAATAAAAAAAATAATTAGAAAGTCCAATTTTTTTATGAAAATCTTGTATTCAAGAGGGTCATTTTCGTGTTTCCGCACAAAGTACTTAAAATCTCGGAAACACCCCTGAAAAAGAACAGAGTAATTGAATGTAGCAACACCATGATAAAATGATGGCTAAAAGTGGGGTTAAACGGGTTAGGTTATTACTCAAATCAAATAAGTAATTTGTTTAGAAGTTAAATGTGTGAAGTTTGACTTAATCATCAACATTTACTTGTATATATTATATTTAACACACGTTTGTGTAAAAACATATATAGTGCTATCAAGGTACAGCCATTTTTTTCAAAAAGCTTGTTAAGAAATTGTTATTTGATATGAATTTTCATTATGAATTGTATATATCAATGGAATATGTAAGAGTAGATAGAAAGACACATTGATAGCGTAAATATTAAAATTTTAGTCATAATAGTTGTGCCAGATCAAATTTTCCAACTCCGGCATTACTACACTTGATAATTTAATAATTTATGTTGTATGAAATTGAAGAAAGAAAAGAAGAGAAGAGATGGTATAGTTGTATTATTATAATAATCAATACTAACATTTGTTGGTTTGAATATATAACTTTAATTAGAGCATCTCCAACCAACCTCTATTATCCCCTCTATCTTCATATTTGAAGGCTTTTCTCCTCCAATACACCTCTATCTCTCACTCTAAATATAGAGTGAGAGAAAAGCTCACTCTATATTTAGAGTGAGAGAAATCCACTCTATCCATGGACCTCACACTTTGTTTGTGAGTGTAATTGTAGATGTAATATGGGTCCCACTAATTATAAAGAGTTTTGAAGAGATGGATAGAGTTTATGGTTGGAGTTGAGAGGATGTTTAGAGTGAATGGGCCCATCAATTTATAGAGATAGAGTGATTTTATAGAGTTTATGGTTGGAGATGCTCTAAGGGATGTAAAATAGAGATGTATTGTTTAACTAAATCTTTTTATTCATCTTCCTACTTATTTGATCAGTATAAATGTCAAAATAAAGAGTATCATTAAGAAGTAAAATTAATTGATTCTACAAGTTAATTATTTTATGAATAAAAGAATAAAAATAGTACTAATATTTAGTAGAAAAAAGAACAATCTTTCTGCAAAAATGCATATTTAATGTATTGTCTAGGAACCAAAATTTGGCAAATGATGGACATTTGACAACAAGTGGCTAAAGGTATCTCTCACATACAAAATTTACAAATGCATGTGAGCTTATGTACTTTTTCTTAATTTGGAGATATAATATACAAGTAAGGCATTTGGTGGCTAATAATGATATGTCGATTGCTTATAATTGCTTTCCCCAACCATGTCTCCCATGTGAATATCATTGTTGTTCATAAAAAAGGGATATAACCAATATTATTAAATTCAATCCTCAAAACCTATCCATTCTAATGTAATCTCAGTTCTCATTAAAGCTTGCAATTTAGTTTTGAGTTAGAGTTTATCTTGACATGTTCTGATTATAAAAGCTTGCAAAAAACAAAGTTTTTTCAGCTATTTATTTTGACATCTGCAGAATCAAATGTATGTGAATGAAAGTGTTAAATCACACAGCAATACATGATATTACACACGTATACGGTATACCTAATTCATTAAACGTCTTACGTACTGTTTAGTAGCATCTAGATGAATTAATATTGAGTCCTAATTTGCTCAAAGATGAGATTTATTCCCACAAGGAAATATAAAGCAAATAGACAACTCTACCCCTAAACACAATTTTGTTCTATCATGATTCATGAACATGTCAAATTTAAGGGTTCACTTACTTTAATTTTCCTTGCAAGAATAAATTCATTCCTTGTGCAAATCACCACCCATTAATACATGAATGATGCAAATGTAAGAATGATTCAGACTTCACCTCACATCTGCATAGGGAAAAGAGGTTTTATTTTTTATGTTGATTGAGAAGATTTACCAATATTAAGAGACTATCTGTTAATGTGATTAAATAGCCCCTTAGCAGTAAGTAATTTTTCTCTCTCATTACTTTCATCCATGGTGTTTTCATGCATCTTAATCTTATTTTTGGTAAATATTTAAGTAGTAATACTAAAATGCACAAAACGGATCAAAAAATTAACCTAACAGATTTAAAAACCAGATCAAATTCGGTCAAAACCGGTTTGGGTCAAACTGTCGAATACATACATATCAATTGAAACCGGATCAAATCGGATCGAAACTAGATTGGATTTGTTTATTGTACATTTTCCACCCTAAATCACTAATAAATACACGGATCCTAATCCGGTTGAATCCGGATTTTCCAGAACCTGTTTTCAAAACAGTTTTTCATAATCCAGTTTTGAAACTGGGTTCATGGGTTACCAATGATACTCAAACGAATTTGCCCAATCTGTCAGTTTCGAGTCCGGTCCAGTATGCTTCAATTCGATTACAATCCGGTTTTGAAACTGGTCCAGACTGGGATCTGGTTTGGATGTGCACATCAATACATATCATATTTCATAAGAATATATAGTCATATAGAATATGGAAAACCTTGTGAAAGGGAAAGGAAAGAGATGATGAGCTCCATTTCCATGAACCAAAATGGAAATAAATAAATAAAATAATTGGAGTAATAAACAAATAAATAAATATATATAAACTGATAAAGAAAAAAACATACAAAATAGAAATAGAAAATATAATATATTCAGGCAAGAGACTGCAAGTTATTTCAGAGTATGGATAAGGATGATGATTGATTCTTTCTTTATACACATTCAAATGAGGCTAATAATGTCACACTCTCATCAAATATGCATACTACAATTATGCATTTTCAGTAGAGATGTGATCACTACTCCTGATTTGATTCTCAAATTTGGGCCGCCAGCCGGTCCTCCCTTTAACAATCTCACCACCAGCACCACCACCGCCCTCAAATTGCAGCACATGTTGGCAGTCAACATGGTCAGAATCACCAATTTCACCATTTTCACTGCTCAAAACTGAGGTCAGTGATTTCAGCACACTATCTTTCCTACACTCTCTACGATACTCCAGAGTCATGCTTGCCAGCTCATAATTCTCCACAACTTGTTGTGGAGCACTCTGAAAATAATCACAAATTTATAATTAAATTGAGGTAAAAATATAATTATGTTTTAATCCTTGAACTTTCACTGATTTTCTGTTTTAACCCTTTAACTTTTTTGTTAATGCTTACCTCAAGGATCCAGCCAATGTACTTGACATTGTTAACATGCTGGTTAACATCCAAATCACTCCACCTTGGCTGAAAAAAACAAACCAAAAATAAATAAATTAGATAATTAAAAAGTTTTAACAGAAATATTAAGGTTGACTCACGGTCAAACCGTTGCGAACAAAGTCAGCAGTGGTGTCATCAAGTTTAGGCAATTTTCTGCCATCATCTTCCACAACTGCTGGTTTATCTACAAAGTAATGCTCTATTTCACCTCGAACTTCATCTGGAATTTTTGATAATCTTCTTGTTTCTTTATTCATCATTACCCAATTACTAAAATAAAAATAAAAAACATAAATGATAAGTAACAATAAGGTTTTTAATTAAATAAAATATATAATTTATATAATAACCTTGAAGCTCTTGTTAAGATCTGGCCTGTTTTACAATCACGAAGCAACCAATCACGACGCATACCGTGTTTCCCGGATTGAGCTACCCAAGTATCTACTTGAACAACATCGCCCCTAAAAATAGAATTAAAAAAGTCAACAGAGCCCAAAAGTCAAATTTTGGTCAACATAAAGTGGTTCTTACCAAGTTGGATAACGGTCAACTATCACCTGCATCTTTGTAACCACCCAAAATAAATTCCTTTTAGCCATCTCTGGTGTTGAACCAAATCCATCACCCAGAAGACCAGCAGATTTCACATGATTTAGGGCAGTTTCCTGATAAACCACCAACAAATTGTTTAATAAAATTATTAAATTTATAAATCCATCATAATAAAGATTTTCCAGATTTGCCCTAGAAAACTACAGAAACCATCAAACAAATTTTAAAATTTTTAATAAAAATACCTGCAAATGATTCATTAAGGTTTCTATAGACGCGGTTCGATCAGCCCCTATTTCATATGATCTAATCGAGAAATTTTGACGAAAAACGAGACCATCTTGAACAATTCTCCCTAAACCAAACGGGTCCAAATCAGCAAGCATATCAGGGCGTTTGGTTTTCCATTCCAACATCATCCATTGTTTCTCTGCAGCTAGAAAGATTGTTGTGATTGCAGCAAGAAGCATGCTCCAATCAGGTAATTGATTGATAAAAGTTCTTGGAGCATGTGATGTCATGTTATCATCAGTTTTGATTACATTCATTACACGAACTCTAGTCCCGTTTACTTCTGCAGGAGCTTGTGCATTAACCTTAACTTGCATACCAGAATTAACTGATTTTGACTTTATTCCATGAAGATTAACGTTTCCTGGTGCACCACCAAGTTTACCAGATGTTTTGGCGCCAGAGTTGTTAGGTTGTGGGGAAGAAATGTTAAAAAGTGATGCAGTTGCAGCTGTAGCAACCATGATTAAAATAAAAATTCAAACTTTCTTTACTTCTATGTTTAGAACAAGCAAGCTATATCCCTGCATGAGAAGAGAATCACTCAATCAGAAAGTTGATTTTGTCACTGATTAGACAACTGTATATATAATATGGTGAATGAATTAAATAAGACAGCAATTCAGATGTAGTATGAAAAGGGTTATAGTACTTCCTTCAAATTCAACAATGATAACGTGAACATGTGTCAATAAATGTAATTTATATCAATTTTAATTAGTTAGGTGCTAAACCTACTTTTTCATAAATAGTATACCCCAACCAAATTATAATTAAAACACTTTTCCTAGCTCACGGAACACCACCAATTATGGATTACCAGACTACCTACCTGGCTACTTCCCCCACCCGCAACTGTTGATCAAAAACTGACATGAAAAGGTAATTAAAATTGCTCTATGTAGCGATCAAGGTTACTAATCAGAAAGATAAACACGTAACTGAAGCAAATTCGAAGGAATTAAAATTGAATCAATGTCCATTTGAAGGAAAAACAAGGATAGACAGGAATATAATAAACAGATCTGAAGCATTCGAACCACAAAAACCATCAATTTCACCATTTTTATGCAAAGCCTAACATC
Source organism: Calendula officinalis (assembly GCA_963853835.1). Classification (NCBI taxonomy): domain Eukaryota; kingdom Viridiplantae; phylum Streptophyta; class Magnoliopsida; order Asterales; family Asteraceae; genus Calendula; species Calendula officinalis. The sequence continues at coordinate 15,590,953 of OY970825.1, read as the reverse complement.
AAAATCATTCCGAAACCTAAACTTCCCCAAAACCTACACATTTAAGAGAAATTTCTACTCTCGGAAGATAGATTTACAATAAATGAAACACACAGATTCAAAAATTACAAAAAAGGAAACAAATTCATGCAAATTGCAAACGTACCTGTCTCTAAAGCTGTACACATATGAATGAAAGTGATGGATACATAAAAAAAATGCAGTATATTTATGCAATCAAAGATGCGTTGTTGGATCTGCAAGCCAGAAAGAAGAAGAAATTGAGCACAATCGTTAACCTAGGGTGTGCGATTGTGAAAATATTGAATTTATTTATCAGATTCTTGTAATTTGTACAGAGAAAAAGAGAGATGAAAGAGGGGCCAGCGGTTTTTGGGTAGTAGGGATTCTGTGCTTCGCAGCTTGTTTTGTATTTATACTGTCAGGAAAGAATCCACGTTGTCTCCCGCTATCTGGCTTTCACCTTGTTTCATTATTTAATTGCACTTTGCTTTCAACTTTATTACATTACTGCCCAAAAAAAAAAAGTACGAAGTATATGGTTTTCGAGCGTATGTCACCTAACTATTACTATATTTGTTTTTCAACCTTTCCCTTGTCATACAGTAATATTTATTTAGAGAAAGATTAATCTGTAAAAAAATCATTTAGAAATCTGTACCATTAGATTATCACTAAAGGGTTATGTTTAATTGATTGTTATCAATATTAAATTGATTATTATAACCTTTTTTTTGTTAACAGTCTATTACTCTTAGTAATTGATTTGAGTCGGACAGTGATATTCACATTGGGAAGATATGTCTTCTCTCGAACCTTCTGCTTATTAGTAATAAACTTCACCACATATTCATCTGAGAGAAAGCTTTCAGCAAAAATCGAACCCGATATATTGTGAAGGAAAGCCTCATAAAATTCCCTTGATGGCCAGTTCATCTAGACCAATCGGTTATTGTAATAATATAAAAGTTTTGTATACTAGAACTGGTCGGGTGATTTATACGGATTTTTGTTGATTTTCATTAGATTGTAATTTAGTTAATATTTAAAAGTATTTTCATAAACAAAACAAACTTAAATTGTTTAGATTTTGCGCTTATATTTTTTTATTCATGTTTATTTGCGTTGTTATTTGTTATCTATATTTTAAAAGTTGATTTCGTATTAGAAAAGTTAATTCCTTATGTCACGAACAAAAGCATGGGAAACTAGACATCAACAGAATTATTAACAATTCTGTAATCATAGGTAACTTTTTTTTCTTTAACAACGGGGAATAATATTCTCATAGCCGTACCGAATGTTTATTAGAAAGCTTTTCCCATATTACATAAATATAAAAAAACTAAATAAAACGTATCAAAAATTACAATATCGTCATATATACTGCCCCTTGTGTAATTATGTAATTTTTCATACGTTTTTAATCAGAAAAGATTAGTAGATTATATATGTTGTCCTATCAAGTAGGTAAGATTGTCAATATAAATAAATGATAGAATTAAATATCATTTCTTAATAAAATAATATAATCTGTAATTAGAACAGATCTAATACTATAACTATAATATATTGAAATATTATATCCAATGCTTACTATTGGACTAAATAACGTCGTCAGTTTTTACTAAATTAATGTCACGTCAGCTTACTTTTCAATTGACACTCAGTTGACAAATACATATAAACAATACTTATTCTCTTCAGTTTTTTAGAACTCACCATTATAAAATATACAACAATATCCTATTAAAATACATCATTGGACCCACCTTAACTCGTCTCTACTCGTTGGTTAAGAGATATGAAAAACTGACGGAAAGCAAGTGACAAGTTCTACCATTGATTGGAAAAGAACCGATGCTAATTGCCTAACTGACGTATCGATGGCAGTGGCAGGCGTTTGTGATAAAGATGCGTTATAAATATTTTACAATATAATATTGATATGGATGTCTCTAGAATATATCGTATTTTATGCATTATAATAATGCATTATTGTTAAAATAAATAAAACAAGTAACCGGATCATTAACATACCATGATTGTAAGTTGTAACTCATGGAAGGGGCATTAAATATTTATTTTACTTCCTGAACATTTTCATTCTAGAAGCACCAAAGGATGGACCTTTTTTTTACTCTATGAACTACATTAGGCCGGTTCGAAAAAAAAATATATATTAGGCCGGTGAGTATTAGTAATATCAGTTACATTAAAAATTTTATCTTATCAGATGTCACATAAAGTAAATATATCATATCACTTCTGTAGAAAAATACTTACCACATTCACTTACATGTGAACAGACTCCCCACCAAAATCACTAAAAAATTGATACATTTGAGAGAGTCACGAGTGTGGTCGCTCTTGGTTGTGGTCAGAATACGACCACATCGTGGAGGGGTAGTGTTCCCCTTTTCACCGCACCATGAAACTCATGCCATATAAGCGACCACATCGTGAAGGCATGCCCATATGAGGCGGTCTTAGGGATTTCTTTAGTTTCGGAACTGAAAACCTCAAAGTCAGAAAAAACAAAAAACAAGAATCGAAAATCAAAGGGAAATAATGTTTCTAATTTGATCCGCTTATTTCAGGTTTTTCAGATCTAAGAGATTTGCTTGTAACAACAAAAATTAACGAATAAATCATTATTTGAGTGAATTCGTGCTTCTAGAGATAACACTTTTGAGTTTACTTTCTTGTTCTCATACTTCATCCGAATCAAAATAAGTGATACATTTTCTATATTCGTATGTGTCAAGATAAGTGATACACTTTGAAATCTTACCTTATTTGGGAAAAAGTAGTGGACCTCACACTCACTAACTACCTACTTTAATAAAGTGAAATGACTCATTTACCCTTACTTTTACTTTTAAACATCATTAACCTTACTTTATTCAAAAATTGTGAGGCTCATTCTCCACTAACATCCCATTAATATAATTTAACCCCCATTATAACATTTTGTTTCAAAAACCATGAAATCAAGAAGTATTATTTTCCAATAAATATTCGTTATCTTTTATAGCTGAAATAAATTTAAAAAATGGTCACCGGGGCCTAAAATGTACAAAAGGTTACAACCGTCCAAAAGAATGAACACCAAGTATGAAAAACATAAAACTATACAATGAAGAAGAAGACAACAAACTATCGAGTCATATGGGGGATTCGGATCCAGTTATTACACGAAACATCCGCAATCTTCAAGCGATTTTTGATCCACAAAAGCGCCAAATGTCAAGTTGAAGGGAAGAGAGCCCCATCAAATAAATATTTGTTAACCAACTCTTTTGTCTATTTAAAAATGTGGTTAAACTAATTGGTCATGTATTGTTCACCTTTTCAAGTGGTTGGTACGCAATATGTTATTTTTCTCAAAACAGATAACTTTTTTTCTTAGAGGACATGGTGTTAACGTATAATGTTTAATTCAAATTTAAAGTTCTATAACATTTCCTTAGGACATATAAGAATACCTCAAAGCAATTAAAATACAGATGACAAAGGATGAAAGGATGAAAGGATTGCTTAGTCAAAGTATCTTTTTCCCTTTTTTTCTATAATACGGCAAAATGTGACACATGTAGTATTTAAAAAAGAATTAATTACCAATTTAGACTAATTTTATTGAGAGACTTCCATTTAAGACTGATATACTTCAATTTTCTCAAAATACCCCGTGCGACTGAGAGACTTGAGCAGCACTAACTGGGAGCAGCACTAACGTAGCAGCACTAACGTAGCAGCACTAACGTAGCAGCACTAACGAGCAACAGTAACAGGTTGAGCAGTATTAATGAGCAATAGTAACAAGGATTAGAGCAGTTGTAACGAGCACTAGTAACAAGATTGAGCAGCACTAACTCGGACACGTGGCGGCGTTCTAGTGGAGTTGCACGGTCGCACGCTCGCGGGGGTAGTCGCACGGTCTATTCTGAGAAGAATTGAAACTTAAGTCTATTTTTGGAGAAATTTTATTTTATTTGGTCCAAATTTGGGAATCACCCTTTAAAGAATCTATTGAGCTTGTTTGCTTTTTTATTTATTAAATTATGTCTAGTTAAAGTATTTGTCTAGATAATAATATTTGTCTTGATAAATTAGTGTATTAATTTGTTTTACATGCTGAATGGATAATCTCAATAATGAATCCAGCTTTAATTTAATTGTCATTAATATAAATAGGGTAAATATAAAAAACAAAATGTGTCAATTAATAGGGATAGTATAATCCCATTATTACTTTTCCGACTAAATTATGTTTTATGGATTAAAACATAAACAAATAAACTTGTTATTACTTTTTACATGTAATTATCTTTTTAATAAGTCCTTGAGTTGAAATGAAACAACATGTTATATTTTTTGTATTTCATCTTTGAGTATAGGATGGGAAATCTTTATGTGTTGGAAATCAATTTCTGAAAGAAACAGAGGTTGACAAAAATGTTTCGACCGTGAGCAGAGGGTGACAAATCTCCTCAACTTCCTCCATATTTCGGTTACGCTCTACACACATGTGTATTGGGCGGCCCTGACCACCGCCACCAACTATCAATTCAAGGTTGCAAAATAATGATATAGTTACATAATACTTGTCGCCGTATTGCGCGTAATAAAAAAACCGGTGGATCACGTGATATAACTTTTGTTGGTGATTTGTATCACCAATATTATTTAAGTGTAATGGGATAAACTTGTTGACCAAATGTAATCCTAATAAATATTGAACAAGTAAGGGTGGTGCGGAGTGCACGCTTGTTTAAATTTGTTATGATTAAAAAACACTGACTTAACGGGGGTTCCGGGGCAGCGACCCCGATAACGGGGTTCCAAGGGACAGCGCCCTGGTGGGGGTCCAAGACGCAGCGCCCCTGGCGGGGTCCAAGGGCAAAGCCCCTGGCTGGGGAAATTTTTTATTTCGGATAATATTCCTTTGTAGAAAATGCATGGAAAATCCGAATTCGTATTCAAAACCCAGTTTTCCAACCCGACGAATCAGACCCGAAACCGACCCGTATTTGGGCCGTTTTTAGCAGTTCCGAAACTGCTTTTGGCAGTTTTCGGTGGTTTAGAGACTGCATGAATTTAGCATCGATTTGGTAATTTCCTTCAATCTAACTGGTACGAAATTCTCTCAAAACACTCTCAATATTCTCTGTTTTTGAATTGTGATTTTATCCGATCGAAGATTTCGTAGTACCGACGAAATACTTTGATCTGAAAGTATTTCACGACTTCACAGTTTTCCAAACAAATCGAAATCAGTACAAATTCTAACAACTTTGATGTTATTGATTTTTTATAATGTATCGTGAATTGTTGATTATACGGAATCAAAAAACTCGTCGATGACTTGGTATAAATGTTGATAATAGCGGTTGATAAATTATGTTAACAGCCGCAATTCTGCTTGAAAACCTTAGAGGATGGGGTATGGTAGCGGGGTAAACTCTCATCCTCCACTCGTCTAGAAGGGATGTCATTGGCACGCCCTCATCACCAACCTCGTCAATAGCAATCTCATCTCTGTGGAGAAGTTTTTGGAACTCGTCGTAGAGCTAGGGGGGGGGGGGGGGGGGGGCGGTGGGAGGTGTTGAGTTTTTTAAATATTTTTTCAAGTGTGGATGAGTTGCTGTTGGCAAGAACGTGTTAGTTTCTTGTTGGTATAGAAGAAAGTGATGTAACTCTACTGACGAATTTAAGAACTCATCACCATTAGGAAAGACCTTAAACCAACTGAGCACCAAACATGCACCGGCCTTTGCGTTAAATATGTGCCAAATATCCGGCCCCAAGGGTTTAACAGCATATTAAATGTGTTTGTATGTGCATTTTATCAAATCTTAAACGGCGAAAGGTGATCTTAAGGTGGATGATAAATTATGTTAAACATGCAAAAAAAACTTTAATACTATAGCTTTAACGTAATACGACACTTTGTGCTCTATTTAACAAACTTAAACCTCGTTACTCAAATTTTGACAATTTAATATGATTATCATTCTTCATGCTATAGTAATTTATATATGTGCTCATCATTATTGTTTTAACTATAAGATACCAGATTAGTAATTATTTAAATGTATATTTTGTATATACGAGTACATATAAAAAGGAAAATATATTGAAACAAAAATTAAATAGATGGATAGGGGTTGAATTAGACAGGGTGGCTTGATGATTTTTGATGATTATGGCGATTTGGCGGTGGAAGTTTGTGTTGGTGGTGCACACGTGGGGTGCTACCAGCATAATAACTTTTCTTTATTCTGATTATTATAAAAAAGTCAACCCAATTTGCTTCATCGGCTCAAAACGAATTACAAAAATTTAGTTCTACTAACTAACATGTTAATTAGTCGAACATATCATGAATACCACATCATCATTTTACCGTCTTATTATACCTATAACTCTACCCACCAACAACTTTAACATCCCACAACATTTATAACTTAATTAACCTAGTTTTGTATTTTCATCGTGCTCGTCATCACTATCATGACGTTGACATAACAAGCTCAACGCCACATAAAAGTGTTTTTCATTGGCCGATCATATGACTAGTCACTAGTGTAATGGATGACGGCCATGACGGGCCAACTATTTTGTAACTATTCCTTTTTGGTTTTTTAAAAAGTGAGTTAAATCATGAATATCGTATGTAACGGTATGAGATTGTTGTATATTTTTCATTTGGTGTGTTCCTGTAATTGTAGCTTCTTACTAGCTTTCTCTTATTTAATATACAATATTATGTTCGATGAGAGTCTCGAGAGTATGCTAGCTTTGCTAAAGCTTGATCCCTCCTTTAACTGTTTAAAAAAAAAGTCATCAATACGGTGACATGGGATATTATGATTGTGGGTAGTCATGAGTATAATAAGATAGTAGAATAATAATGATATTCATGACATGCCCCACAACATGTCATAGTTTTAAGTGCTCTAACAACGTTTTTTTTATTGCTGAGATTGTATTTATTTTTATCAGGAAAATTCAAAATTCATGATCGTATTTTTTAACGGCAAATCATAATATACATCTAATTTTCAACTTCAAAGTTGTGAGGCAAATACCATATCACTAGGCTAAACACTCTTTAGTATTCATTATCGTATAACAAACGAGAAAACATAATATTTACTTTAAAATTGTTGCAAGAAATTTGGTGTTTATGTTAACTTAGATACTTCTATAATTTAGTTTTTGGATTTTGTTAATGATAGAGGTAATTATATACATAAAACGTTTGTACTTTTATTAATGCTGATTTATTCCTAAAATGTATTAACAGTTATTTATTATTGTACAGGTTTGTTATGTTTGTATCTTGACAGCTCTTAGGGCCGGTATTATCATTTTTCTTAATTTTTTTATAGGATTTTAGATCTACGCAACTTCACTAAAAGGAAGGTGGGTTCTCAAATCAGTGAGGACACATGAAACGATATAGGGCATGTTTGGCAATGTTTTGGAAAAGCTACTTATTAACTTCTTGAGAAGCCAAAATCAAAAAGTAAGGGGCTCCTTACTTCTTGATTTTGGCTTCTCAAGAAGTCAATAAGCACTTTTGAAAAGTTTATCCAAACATGCCTATAATATGTTAATTGTAAATTGTAATAGTAATCGATCTTTGCTTTTAAAAAAAAATCAACCTTCATTTTAGTTAAATAATTCTTATTACAAATACAGCTACAGCGACTCATTACGAAATTAATCAATTTTGTCTTATAAAAAATAGAAAATACCAAATAAATAGAATAACTTAACACAACACTTTCAATTATATCATAGGGAAGCTTTGTATATCACCGTGAACCCAGTGACCAGCGTAGCAGTTCACAGTGTCACATCTCCTTTCTTCTCTCCACGGCGCTACACCCATCTCTCCCTCTCCTTGCACTAAACCAGGTCTTTTAGGGTTTTTGCTTTTTATAGATTCAGATATTGCTTTGATTCCGAGTTTGTCAATTCTCTCATACTCAAGTATAAAGCTTTTTCTTTCACAGCGCATGCATTTCTAAATATCTCATTTCGTTTGCTGCTTGAAATTAATGAATTACCGATTATCATATGTCTCAGTTTGGTAGTTGTTTGAACTGATTTCAAGTTCATTACCGCAAATTCATACTTTCCAAAATTCCTTATTTTGGGTTTTAGGTCAAATTTTACCGTCTCTACGTTTAATCAAACAATTGAATCTTGCAAAATTTCAAAATTATAGTCAATCACTCAATTGTTTTATATGTTCTGTGATTGATTTGTTTCACTATAAGCAGCTAGATCAAAATCTTATCCGTTTGTTTGTTTGTTTTAGAAAAGTAGGATTCTAGATTATAAGGTTTGTCTATTTTGAGTTAATCATAACTTTCTGAATAGCGAAGTTTTAAATTGTTGTCGACCATTCTTTGGTTTTTTGTAATACTGCCACCAATTATTCAAAATTAAAAAATCTCTTAATTTAAGCTGAAAGTTGACTTCCTATATAGGTATTATCTCAGGTATTATCTCAGTACAGCTTATAATATATAAGTTATTTTTAATCATGCAATGCTTTTTATTTTAAGTGGTTAGTATGTCACATATACTAAATGTTGCATGTGAACAAATTGCAGCTTTTGGAGCCAAAATAGAAGGCATGATGCTGGCGGTTTAGCAACAGAAAGATAGACAACTACAATCGCATATATCTTTAAATTGTGGTTGAATCAACAAGAAAGGATTTAATGGGTTCTAGGTGTAATATAAAGAGAATGAATGTAGAAGGGGATAGATTAAGTAACTTGCCAGACGATCTCATCCATATAATTCTCTCTTTTGTTAGCATTAAGGATGCTATTAATACAAGTTCTTTGTCATCTAGATGGAGGTTATGTGGCGTTCAATGCCCTATCTCAATTTCTCAACTAAGGATGTCCGTACATTGCCCGAGGTCACTAAATTTGTCACACATATTTTGTCTCACCGCAATCATCAAATAGAATTGTCTTCTGTCAAGCTCACTTTTCGGGGGAAAATTAGCCACGTGTCTATCCAAAAAGTTTTGAATTATGCATTCTGTCATAATGTCCAACAACTTGATGTAACTTGCATGCTGGGAAATAATATTGAAATCCCTCTTTCAGTCTTTAGCTGTCAGTCTCTCAAACATCTCACTTTGACTGGACATAATCATTGTGATCATTACATTAGGACTCAACCTTGGCACCTGCCAGCTTTAGAAACATTATATCTCCAAAATGTCAATTTGTGTGATGACAGTTTTCATCCTGGCATTGATATTTTCTCCAATTGTACAAACTTGAAGAATCTCACTTTAAAAAAGTGCAGTATGTCGGGATCAAATTGTTTTAAGTATAAAAATCATCCTCGGCTATCTAATCTTACACTTGAAGATATATATAAATATGTGCGTGTGGTTGCGCCTCAACTCAAAAATCTCACTATAAGAATTTGCTTAAAGGTTCATCCCGCTTCTTTACCCAACCTTGCCTCCTTGCTCTATATAGGAGCTCATTATTCACAACTTTCTACTGAGGGTTTCTATTCTTTAGAGAAGGCGGATATACGTATTATTCAGCTTAATCCATACAAGCCAAATATTCATGAAATTGTTAGTCTACTTCAACAGTTGCATACTGTCAAATTTCTTACACTTAACTTGGAACTTGTTGAGGTATGTATGTTGCTATTGGTTCATGTGATTCCTAGTTCAGTATTAAGGGGTGAATTTTATAATTTATATCAATCATTTGTATATTTTTTTCTCATATTAATCAAGTGCATATATTATATATAGAGACATGCTTTGATACTTGAAGAAACCACTGGACTCTTGAGTAATGTCCCACATTGGACAATAAATGAATTTGTAATATATTTATAAGGGTTTTGGGTTACTCCTCTTACAACCAATTGGTTTTAAGATGGAGCCCACAAACTTACATGGACTTGTTCATCTTTAGGAATATAGACTTTTTATATATGATACTATTGATTATAAATTCTTGCGTTATTTTATTGATTTTCTTTTGTGTAGAATATTTCCTCATCAGTGGAACTAATCTCACACCAACCTTCTCCATTTTCTAACTTACAGAGTTTAAAGATATATCCGTTTTTTTACGGATGAGAAGAAACAACCAAAAGTAACTCTGTCTACTGAAGTAAAAAACTATTTGTTAGGTAGTTCTCCAGGTGTCACATTCACAATGGTCTCCCACAAGGTATAGCATTTAAACCAGGTTTTTTATGAGGAAATTTGTAGTTTTCTTAAAATAAACTCTATCTGTGCAGGAAGTTGCAGCTTTTAGGAATGCTGTATCAGCACAAAACCGTATGGCAGAATTACGGGTGATTTTAGACGATGAGAAAGCTAAAGTAGATACCAAGACCAATATAACAACTCTTCTGAACCAAGTACAACCAATGGTGACAAAGCTTGAACCTGTGGAGAAGATGCAACTGCAAATTCAGGGGAAAATGGATCAAATTAAGAGCTGTTTGAAGAAATTTGGTCAGCAGATTGATCAAGGGAGTAAAAACACTGACTGCATCATTTATAAGTTGCGGGAAATTGAAGTATTGTTGCTGAAAGATTTGCCTACATCAAAGAGGGATAAATTGCAAGCACGTTTTTCTACAGCTAGAGGTTGATACTGTCATGAAGGACATAATAAATGGTATGAAAAAGCTATCTGACGAGAAGCACGCCCTATTAAATGACTACTTTTATGAGCTCTCATACTCGTCTTCTTAGCAAATTGTAAGTTTTCTATTTTATTTTATTTCCCATATAGTAATGACTCAACTATTTGTCATCATCCAGAACTAAGATATACATTTTGATCTATCAAATGATAATTAGTTTTTTTTTGTTTTCCATATGCTTACAGCTGATCAGCAAATTGGTTGCATGAACTCAAGAATGGTAAAGCCTGTTATTTATTGTACTTGAGTTCAACTATCCGAGGTTATGTTTTTTGCTGTGGGACTAAGACGATCAAAGATTTGGGTTTTATATAAGTAATACATCCAATTATGATACTTAACCTAGCAGAAATTGGAATTTTTAATGGAATGTGTTTATCCGGTGTTATTATGTTTATCATTTTGTTACAAATTATCCAGAGTCAATTAACTAACATTAGATGGTGTAATGACTATGATTATAGCCTGCGATAGATACCCTCCAATTTCATGTGCATACATATCTTTATATCTATTCTAATTTAAATCAATTTTAGAAAATGACCAAATAGGTCCTTTTGCTTTTGATTTTTATTAATTTTATATAAAACTTTATATTTAGCAATCTAAGTTTTATATAAGTTCAAGATGTATTACGCAAACAAAAAATAGTTTTATGAACACCGCTTTTGCGAGCCAACTAATTTCAAAATAACTACACGCTTTGTGGGTAGCCTTTAGACGTTACAGATAAACCTCCTTGGCTTTAACGAGTTTTTTTAATATGAAATATCATTGAATTTATGTTTTTTAATATAAAATAACGTCGCATATAAAATTCAGATATTTATTTGAGAGTTATGTTATAGAAAATATCTTGGAATTCGTATTTTGTTTTCTTAATATAAAATAATTTATGTATTGTAAGAACAACATTAGTAAACAGTCTTTTAGGTAAGTGGGTAGTTTTTACATGATATTTTTCAATCTACACACTACAATGGTTACTTTATATGTTTGTACATTCTACAATAATATTTGTACAATATGCAATAATATTTGTACAATATGGTGTATGCATAAAAATATATGATATGCAAATTAAGTAGCTTTTAGGTATCATATGAAAATCTCCCGCGACATCGCGCAGGTGAAATCCTACTAGTTTGATACATTTTCTACACGATCATATTTACCAAATTCAAGAAGGAATGATGTGAAATAATAAAAAAGGAATGAATTCATTGACAAATACAAATAAAATCTTGTATGATACAGAATTAAGCATTAGCATTCATAAATTGGAATGACATTATCATCCTGAAACAATGTTTTTACTGAAACATCTAAACAATGTTCGCATACTAATAGATAAATACAAAAACTTAATTTAAACAGTATAATCCCACTGGTTGGTGAAGAATTCAAAGCTTTTCCAATATAATCTTATGAAAGTGTTTGTGAAACTAAAACCTATGAAAATTGGAATATTGTGAATGAAAAAATTAAAGCTTTTTCCACTTTATATAGAATGTTTAAACTAAAAGCTAATGAAAATTCCGTAAGAAACTATGCGACATTATTTCCAACTTTAAAATCTGTAATCTTTTAAATGAGGTAAACATATTCTGAATTAACTATTTAAATTTAGCAACTATTAGGATTTTTCTATTTAATTCAAATTCACCAAATCTTGAATTTTTTAAATTAAGATATACCATAATTAAGGAATAATTTTCGGAAGACATTTATATCTCAACAATCCAAATTTTTCGTGCGGGTATTTACGTGCCATGTTTCATTGAAGAGATAGATGCATGACACCGGTGTCGCATCTTCTACCTGCATCTCTCCCTCTCCTTGCACTAAACCAGGTTTTCTAGGGTTTTTTTTGCTTTTATAGATTCAGATACTGCTTTGATTTTGAGTTTGTCAATTCTCAAGTATAACCCTTTTTTTTCACAGCGCATGCGTTTCTAAATATCTTATTTCTTTTGCTGCTTGAAATTAATGAATTACCGATTATCATATGTCTCAGTTTTGTAGTATTTTGAATTGATTTCAGGTTCATTACCACAAATTCATAGTTTAGGTTGTTTCCAAAATTCCTCTATTTTGGGTTTTTGGTCAAATTTTACCCCCTCTACAGCGATTGAATCTTGCAAATTTTCAAAACTATAGTCAATTGTTTTATATGTTCTCTGATTGACTTGTTTCACTATAACATGTGGCAGCTAGAGCAAAATCTTATCGGTTTGTTTGTTTCTGAAAACTAAGATTCTAGATTATAAGGTTGTCTATTTTGAATTAATCATAACTTTCTGGATAATGAACTTTTAAATTGTTGTCCGCCATTCTTTGGACATTCTAATTTATCGGTTTGTCCCCCTAAATACAAGATTTATATAAAAAGTTAGACATTCTAATTCTTTTTTTCTTTTAAATTATAAAATTGGCTAAAATTTTAACGCTATGAGAAATGATATTTAGTCCTACCATTTAGACCTACTCATAGACCTATCCACTTGATAGGTTGACATGTGTATTCCACTAATTCTCTCTCCTAATATTATCCTTGGATTTTGACACGTGTCTTCATCTAATGAGTAAGTCTATGAGTAGGTCTAAATAGTAGGCATAAATACCATTACTCTAAGGCTATATATAAATGACACATATAAAAATTGGGACCCTAAAAAATGGGGCATGTGCGGTTGCACCTCCTACACCTTCTTAAAGATACCCCTAAAAAATGGGGGTCTCTGCGGTTGCACCCACTATCCCACAACATTTATAACTTAACTACTTTTATATTTTCATCGTGGTCGTCATCATCCTTATGGCGATAACATAACAAGCTCAACGCCGCATAAAACCGTCTTTCATTGGCCCGTCATATGACTCATGTGACGGGATGACGGGCAAACGGGCATGACGCCCCAACTCCTTTGTAATTGTTCTTTTTTTGTTTTTTTAAAAAAAGTGAGTTAAGTCAGGAACACTGTGGCATGAGATATTCAAGGTTCTAAAAAGCGCGTCATGGCGGCGCCAAGGCGCGACTTCGACGTTACGAAACAGACCATGGCGGCTAGGCGTGGCGTGGCGTGAGATAAGACGTGATAAAGCGTGCCTTATGACGAGTTTTTTGTAAAACGTCTATGAAAATTGAAACTTTTTTTGAAAAAATGAAGACATATAATTATAGATTTGGATATAACACTTTTTGTGAATTTTATATATCAATTGTTATATAAATCAACAGATCTATATTTTTTTTTAATTTGATATACGTATATATATAAATTATATAAAAAAATTATCGATTAAGTTACACATTGAAACAAGTCATGGTCTGCCAAGGCTCGTCATGACATGAGGCTTGAGGTGGCACCAACTTTTTAGAACCTTGGTTACTATGATTATGGGTAGTCATGAATATAAAGAGATAGTAGAATAATAATGCGATATTCATGACATGCCCCGCAACATGTCATAATTGTAAGTGCTCTAACAACGTTTTTTTATTTGTGAGATTGTATTTAATTTACTAGGAAAATTCATGATTGTATAACAAACGAGAAAACATGATATTTAATTTAAAATTGTTATAAGAAATATGGTGTTTATTTTAACTTAGATATAATTTAATTTTCTTTAAAGAATTTTGGGTCTAGCAGTGACTCACTACAAAAGTACAAAGATTGTAGGTTCTCCAATCACTAAAAGACACATGAAATGATATAATGTGTGTTTTTTTTTTTCTTTTTAACGGCAAAAGTATCCGGGAAAAAGCTACGGCAAAGCCATCATTCTCCTCCTATGAACCCGAGAATGACATTAAAAAGAAAAGAAGCTAACAAGAAGCTGCACCAATACAAACCTCAAAGTACATAAAAAAGCCAAACAACTAAGAAAAACAGCAACCAAAACACCTAAAACACAAAACATGGAAGAAAAATGCAACGAGAAAAGGCGGTTGTTGATCGGAAACAAGCCTGAGTTCCAAATTCCATGTTTGCCAATACCCCACCAAAACATTGCTTCTTAATCTGTTCTTCAATCAAAAAAAAGTGAAAGCATGAATGTTGCCAAACGATATAAGAGCGCTCCCAATGATAAAACAAACTGATACCGTTAGTTGTTGCCAAATCAACGCCACGTCAGCTCACCCTCCAACCGACTCTAAACTGACGTAGCCTTGCCAACAACACCACTTCCCTTTATTTTTTTGGGACCCACAATTACAAAACACACACACAAAATACCCCTTTTAGACCCACCAATAAACTAACACGTCCCTCCGTCCCGTCTCCATATTGGTGAGCACTCAACCTGCGGACAAAGTGGCGGACGGTGCCAACGGTGTGAACAACCGGCGGTGCCGTTGTCACCCGTCTAATGTGTTAGTAATAGTAATCGATCGATCTTTGCTTTTAAAAAATCATCCTTCATTTTAAAACAAAGTCTTTCTTAGCCACGTGTCATATTTACACTTCCTCCCATTTGTTTTCCCGCCCATTTAATCCCCTCTATGTTTTGGCAAGTGAACACTTTCCTTATTTACAGAGAGAATTTATTGATTTTAGTTTCTCTCACATATCATCTTCATCTGTAATTTGGGAGTAAATTAAGGTACATTTATATAACACATTTAATTTAGTTCAGTTTTAATGTTTTCGTAATTCACATAAGGCACACATTTAATTGATTCCTTTTTTTAATAAGTATCAGCTTGATTTGAAGAACTAATTATACATGATTATAAACAAAATTTAAAAATTTAAAATTATGATTGTGTGGGCACCCATATTAAAGCCCAATATTACTTCGATTATGTAATTTTAATATCAAATCAAGATATTTTTAAATGGCAACATATTTGGTTCTTCACTTAGATTAGAATATATTAGTTTTTTTCCCTTAATTAACAGACTAATTAAAGAGATTGTTTGTTATAAATAAAGAAAGCTACGACTCTTTACAAAACAACCAATATTTTCTTATAAAAAATTTAAATAAATAGAATAACTTACCACAAAACTTTGAATTATATCAATAGGGTAAGCTCTTGAATAGTAGCAGTTGACGGCACGGCGCTACACCCCTTCTACCTGCATACTCCACCGCTATACATCATCTCTCCCTCTCCTTGCACTAAACCAGGGTTTTTATAGATTCAGATATTGCACGAGCTTGAGTTTGTCAATTCTCTCATACTCAAGTATGAATATTCACAATAATGCACTTTCTTTCACAGCAGATACCTTTGCATCTCGTTTGCTGCTTGAAATTGCCGAGTATCATATGTCTCAATTTGATTGAATTTTGAACTGATGTCAGGATCATTACCACAAATTCATAGTTTAGGTTGTTTCCAAAATTCCTTTATTTTGGGTTTTTGCTCAAATTTTAGCGCCTCTACATTTAATCAAACAATAAATGTTGCAAAATTATTGTCAATTGTTTTATATGTTCTGTGATTGATTTGTTTCACTAAAACATGTGGCAGCTAGAGCAAAATCTTATCGGTTTGTTTGTTTCTGAAAAGTAGGATTCTAGATTATATGATTGTCTATTTTGAATTAATCATAGCTTTCTGTATTATGAACTTTTAAATTGTTGTCAGCCATTCTTTGGTTCAGCTTATAATATATAGGTTATTTTTCAATCATGTAACGCCTTTTATTTTAAGTGGTTAGTGTGTCATATATACTAAATGTTGCATGTGAACAAATTGCAGCTTTTGGAGCCAAAAGAGAAGGCATTCAACAAGAAAGGATTCAATGGGTTCTAGGTTGAATAAAAAGAGAATGAATGTAGAAGGGGATAGATTAAGTAACTTGCCAGACGATCTCATCCATATAATTCTCTCTTTTGTTAGCATTAAGGATGCTATTAAGACAAGTTATTTGTCATCTAGATGGAGGTTTATGTGGCGTTCATTGCCCTATCTCAATTTCTCAACTAAGGATGTCCGTACGTTACCTGAGTATACAAAATTTGTCACCAATATTTTGTCTCACCACAATGATAAAATAGAATTGTCTTCTGTTAAGCTCACTTTTCGTGGAAAAATTAGCCATGTGTCTATCCAAAAAATTATGAATTATGCATTCTCTCACAATGTCCAACAACTTGATGTTACTTGCTTGCCTGGAAATAATATTGAAATCCCTCTTTCTGTCTTTAGTTGTCAGTCTCTCAAACATCTCACTTTGACTGGACATGCAATGGATTTTGGAATTTATTAACATTCTCTAAAAAGGGTACTGTTAATAATCCCGCAGGTACTGAAACCATTAAAAGAACACCCAATAATTTATTGGGTACTGTACGAAGTATTTGAAATACGGGAAAGAAATACCATTCGGGTAATATTTCCAAAGGAGTAGCAAACGGATCTGCCGGTTCGCCAATCATTGATGGTTCTAGAACCGCTAAGCCTACGTTACATGCAATAGTACCTAGAATTACTACCGTGATCATTCTATTAGGACTCAACCAACTTGGGACCTGCCAGCTTTAGAAACATTATGTCTCCAAAATGTCAACTTGTGTGATGACAATACACATCCAGGCATTGATATATTCTCCAATTGTACAAACTTGAGGAATCTCACTTTAAAAAAGTGCAGTATGTCGGGATCAAATTGTTTAAGTATAAATCATCCTCAGCTATCTAATCTTACACTTGAAGATATTCATAAATTTGCGCGTGTGGTTGCGCCTCAACTCAAAAATCTCACTATAAGAAGTTGCTTAAAGGTTCATCTCGCTTCTTTACCCAACCTTGCCTCCTTGCTCTATATAGGTGTTGGTGATTCACAACTTTCTACTAAGGGCTTCCGTTCTTTGGAGAAGGCGAATATACGTATTACCCATTTTGATTTGATTGGTACAAGCCAAATACTCAGGAAATTATTAGTCTACTTCAACAGTTGCATACTGTCAAATTTCTTACACTTAACTTGGAACTTGTTGAGGTATGCATGTTCTTATTGGTTCATGTGATTTTCTAATTCAGTATTTACGGGTGAATTTTTTAAGTTATTTCAATCATTTGTAATTTGTTCTCATATTAATCAAGTGCATATATATTAGATATAGAGACATGCTTTGGTACTTGAAGAAACCAATGTTCATCTTTAGGAATATAGACTTTTTATCTGTTACACTAATAATTACAAATTCTTGCGTTATTTTATTGATTTTCTTTTGTGTAGAATATTTCCTCATCAGTGGAACTAATCTCACACCAACCTTCTCCATTTGCTAACTTAAAGAGTTTAAAGATATATCCATTTCTTACTAGATCGGATGAGAAGAGACAACAAAAAGTAACTCTGTCTACTAAAGTCAAAAACTATTTGTTAGGTAGTTCTCCAGGTGTCACATTCACAATGGTCTCCCACAAGGTATAGCATTTAAACCAGTTCTTTTATGAGAGTTTTCTTAAAATGAAGTCTGTGATATGATATATGTGCAGGAAATTGGAGCTTTTAGGAATGCTGTATCAGCACAAAAGCGTATGGCAGAATTACGGGTGATTTTAGACGAGGAGAAAGCTAAAGTAGATACCGAGACCAATATAACAACTCTTTTGAACCAAGTCCAACCAATGGAGAAAAAGCTTGAAGCTGTGCAGAGAATGCAAATGCAAATTCAGGGGAAAATGGAACAAATTAAGAGCTGTTTGAGTAATTTTAGTCAGCGGATTGATCAAGGGAGTACCAAAACTTACTGCATCGTTTCTAAGTTGCGGGAAATTGAAGTATTGTTACTGAAAGATTTGCCTACATCGAAGAGGGATAAATTGCAAGCACGTTTTTCTAGCTTGCGTGCAGAGGTTGATACTCTTGTAAAGGAAATAACAGATGGTATGAAAAAGCAATGGGATGAGAAGCACAAGTTATTATTAAATAACTGCTTTAGTAAATTGTAAGTTTTTCTAATTTTATTTCCCATATTTGTCATCATCTAGAACTAAGACATACATTTTGAGCTAACAAATAGTAATTAATTTTTTTGTTTTCCATATGCTTACAGCTAATTGGTTGCATGAACTCAAGAATGGTAAAGCCCAACATATATTGTACTTGAGTTCATCTATCCGAGGTTATGTTTTTTTGGTTTTATATAAGTAATATATTCATTTTCTATACTTAACCTAGCAGAAATTGGAATTTTTAATGGAATGTGTTTATCCAATGTTATTATGTTTATCATTTTGTTACAAAATTATCCGGAGTTAGTTAATTAACATTAGATGGTGGTGTAATGACTATGATTTTAAGCAAAATTTGTTTAGTTATACTGTTATACACTAATAAAAGATTAGTTATTCTAGCTTAAAGGCGAAATAGTAACTTTGAATATGGTTAAAATTGGTTGATTGAACAGTTTGATTCAATTAAGATTACTTTTTTATTTATTTGCCTAAAATGTATTAATAATAAATAATAAAATTCGGTTTTGATTGGTGTTCAGTTTTTTCGACCCAAATACAAATCCTAACGAAATAGTTCAAAAACTTACAAAATTTAACGGAAAAAACCTTCTCCTGCGACAATACAACTCATACCAACATGCTGTTGGGAAGAGCGTGTGAGATCACTAACAAATAATAAGCCAACACCTTGCCAAAATTATATATGTACAACCATCTACAACCGACTCCTGAATTTTAGAAATTACCCATTTGTATAATTTTTAATACACTTAGTGACAACCCGTAATTATCAAAACCCTTTAATTATTAATTTTTATGTATGTAATATTTTTAAAATTAGTATAAATTACTTTTTAAATTAGTAATGAGCTTTTAATTAGTTTTTTCTATTACGCCACAAGTCACAAAACAGAAATTATAGTTTTATATTGCCTTTGTGCTGTTTATGCGATGAGCAAATAGATGAAGTCGGTAAAGTTAATGGTCGATAAAAACTGAGCTTCTTTTTTGATCGATACCAACGAAAAGTTCAAGTTCGGCTATTCCTTCAGAATTCCCCTAATTCGACGTAAGATCACTAGCACACGTTGTACAATTCATTGCAAGAACCAATTGCTTCCAATTTCATGTTTTCTGTCGATCATCTGTTCTTTTAATTTGGTTAATTAGTTTTATTGTTGTGCAATTTATATTCTATGCTATCCCCAGAATCAGTTTAACTTTTCGTTCTATTGTTGGCGTTGATAATAATTGTTTGATGTTTAGCTACGTTAAATTTTGAAAACTAGGGTTTTGAATCGAAGCTCATACTTTTAGGGTTATTTGTGATGAAAGGTTAATGATCTCACATCAGTTTGTTCAATGAGTAAGCTGCAGAC
The DNA here is from genome assembly GCA_963853835.1 of Calendula officinalis. NCBI lineage: Eukaryota > Viridiplantae > Streptophyta > Magnoliopsida > Asterales > Asteraceae > Calendula > Calendula officinalis. The sequence continues at coordinate 15,570,919 of OY970825.1, read as the reverse complement.
TCTTCTAGAACAGTTATGGAATATCGAAAACCTAATTTTGTTGGTTGATTTCAGTTGAAGTTTGAATTTTTGTGATGTAATCATGAAGAAATTGACTTAAAATAATATTAATCCATTTATTGGTTAATTTTTCGTTGGGTATCTTCATGACATAGTTGTCTATAGTTATACTTATAGTAACTGTTTTCTATTCTTCCTGCAACTTGATTCAGACATAATTTCACAGAAATTTTTGGGTAAATATCCAATATTATGAAACTAATGTAATCCCAATCGCATCTTCCGTGCTAGACAATTAATATTTTATATAATACGTGACTGTTCCTCAATTTTTGGTGTACTAGGATTGGATGGCTGTTACATCACAAGAGCACAACAATCTAACAGATGAGTACCCTTTACTCATAGAAAACCATGAAAACCAACATCTTACTGATGCAGATACTTCTTCATCAAGTTCATCTCAAATCCACCATGTTGGAGCATCTCATCCGGGTCAATCTTCATCAAACGGGTCAAATGCACCTGGGCCCCGCCAAAGATGGAGCCCGTTCAACACTTTGTTATGGATTTCAATTGAACTATTATTCACTACAGGACAAATCATTGCAGCAATTGTTGTGTTATACATTTCACAAGATGAAAACCCACAGAATCCTTTGTTTGCATGGGTTGTTGGTTATGCAGTTGGCTGTGCTGCAAGTCTTCCACTTCTATATTGGCGTTATGTTAACCGAAGTCAAGCTCCTGGTCAAAGGTCAACTCAAAGTCAACAAACGCATTCTGTGGGGACCACTCCACCAGAACCAGATTCTTATATAACAATCTCATTTGCTCCTTCTCCAGAAGAGGAAAATCATCAGAGTTCATCTTCAAATAACTGGAATGGAGTTAACCTTGCAGGCCCAAATGTTAGGTATTGGCCCATTACAACCCAAACTCTTTTGACCCGTTACCAAACCCGCCCATCTAGTTTTATAATCTTTTAACCCGTTTCAGGCTTCATATGTTCGTTGAGCATTTCAAAATGGGTCTAGATTGCTTTTTTGCTGTCTGGTTTGTAGTTGGAAATGTATGGATATTTGGAGAGCATTCATCTTCTGCTGATGCCCCAAATTTATACAAGTATGCAACTTTATTATAAAAATATAAATCTTTATTATAAAAATATTAATCTTGTGTTTAATTTCTTGTTATTATTTACAGGTTATGTATAGTTTTCCTTACATTTAGTTGTATTGGGTATGCAATGCCTTTTATTTTATGTGGAATGATATGTTGCTGCTTACCTTGTATTATTTCAATACTTGGTATTCGTCAAGATATGAATCAAATTAGGGGAGCAACTCAAGATTCTATTAATGCTTTACCAACACACAAGTTTAAATTAAAAAAAAATAAGGAAAATGAATCAAATCAGGGCGGGCTTTTAGCAGCAGGGACAGAAAACGAACGGGCCATTTCTGGTGAAGATGCTGTAAGTTTTTTTTATTTTTTTTAGATTAAATTTTTATGAGATTAAATGTTTTTGTTTTGTGATTATTGGTGCAGGTTTGTTGCATTTGTTTGGTTAAATATATAGATGATGATTTGTTAAGGGAGCTCCCATGCACACATTATTTTCATACAGAGTGTGTTGACAGGTGGTTGAAGATTAATGCAACGTGTCCTTTATGCAAATTTGAAATTGGTGGTAATCATGAGGATTCATCTTCTAACCAAGAGCAGCAATCATCAAGTGTCGGATAAATGTACAACTTTGGCAACATGAGGTACAAGTCATTTAAGCCTGAAAAAGGTGTAGACGTTTTTTGATCATGAGTTGATTAACAATGGTGGGAATTGTGGAAGAAGGGTGCATGATAGTAAAGCATAGAAGGTAATGCATTTGTTTGTTGTAAACGATCTAGTTGAGTAGTTTGTATGAATGTATAGAGAAGTGTTGTCTCCAAATTTATTTCACGTTGGAAATTTTACAAGTTTTTGTATTGTGTTAAATGTGTTTGTGTGTGTTTTTAAATTGTGATTAGTTTGGGGTATTTTTGTGGGTTTTAAATGGATGTTAAATAAATGTTATACGTTGGAAGGTAATTTCATCGGTGTTGAAATCATGTTAAAGAGGCAAAAATGTTAAGGTTTATCATACTCCACTTCAATATTCACATTCAATTTATGTTGTGGCTCAAGGATCATCGTCAGTCTTCATATGCTATGACTACGTAGTACCACAACACGTGCCATTATGTAATTAGAACTTTCAAATTCAACCGGCCAATTAGAAATTTTTTATTGGTTGATCGTTCATTGTTGGGTAATCGGTAAATCAAAGAAAAATCAATATTTACAAAATTTAAATTTTTGACGTATAAAACAAAAAGTGCCCAACCGGTAACGTTGTTCCACCACTGAGCTATGGATCCAATTTCATATATGCATATTAAAACTTATTAAATGATTCTTTTTGAAATGGCAATATAATTAATTTTATAAAGTTAATTAATTATTTAGTTTAGAAAGGGTAAAATTGGTAGAGCAAACAAGTTCAAAATATTTTTATTGTCAATCAAGAAAAATCAATATTTACAACCCAAAATAAAAAGAAGACAGAAATTAAGGGCCCAACTAGCATCGAACCGGTGACCTATTGATCTGCAGTCAATTGCTCTACCACTGAGCTATGGACCCAATTGTGAGTATTGTCACACCCCGCCAAAAATGGTTTGCGGAAGAACGGGCGTGGACATTTTGAGTAACCACAAGCATATGATTATTGTAAACAACAATGGTTTAAAACTTCATAGATGTTTGAAATAAAGTAATGTCACAAAAATTAACGTAAATGAAATAACTTAAATCCAAAAGACATAGTTTTAAAATGATTTATAATCGTGGCATCTTGACACATGCATGCTTGCTATCCAATGCTATTATGACTTATGCTTCAACTTAGTTACCTGAAAAACATATGAAAAATGATCAACAAAATTGTTGAGTGAATCCACAGGTTTAATATGAGTTTTGAAACCAAAGTTTTTATATGCCAATAAGACATAAGTAAAAATGATGATATAATGTTTAAAATGATATGAAATTCAATGTTTCATATGTCGAACGTGGCATAAACTGTATGATAGTACAATGCTTGCAAACGTTTTGAAATCCATAGTTTTACGTGTGCCAAACATGACAAAAATAGTGAAACAATATGTTTTAAATTAGCCTGCCACAACGAGCAGTTCGTTTCGATAACCCCTGCCACAGCGAGCAGTTCATTTTGGTAACGCCTGCCACAACGAGCAGTTCATATAACAACATGCCTGCCACAACGAGCAGTTCATTTGGTAACGCCTGCCACAACGAGCAGTTCATAGTGCATACAGTAACACCTACCACAACGAGTAGTTCATTTAATAACGCCTACCACAACGAGTAGTTCATTTAGTCCATGAGTTGCAAGATAGTTAATATTGTATAAGTAGTAACATCGCTGTAAAATGAATAGTTATGAAGATGTTTACAAAACAGTTGTTATGTTGCAAACATTTGTAAAATATTTTGATATGTTTTTCACCCCAAAAGTTGTAAAAACGTAATAAAAAGAGTAAAATGAGGGGCTGTGGACTCACCTGATGCAAAGTTAGCAAATGCAATGATGATGTGCAATTTCCAAACAAATGACTCCTAGCATCCTAAATGCATAGAAGTAAATTTATGAGCGGTACGTTGGTGACGTTGTTGAGTTGATTGTGTATCTTAAATTTAATGATCTGTATGTCGTAAGTTTTAATAAAGTGGTTCATTTTGATTGAAATTAACATATAGCTGTAACATATATGCTTATTTAAATAAGATTTAAATACTTATAATTATAAATAAATCCATAAATAATGTAAGTCATAAAATTAAAATCCTTAACTTAATAAATAACTTTAAAAGTTATTTATATATATAATCAATAATAATCAACATTAAATATTAACTAAATGATCTAATATAAATTAATGAATTACATTAAATCAACTAACTGATTTGGACTAGCAATATTTGGTCAACGACATAAATGAGTTTTGGGCTTTAAAAAGGAATTGGTCTAAGCTAATTGGACTGTCACTTCATCGGGCTTATATTTGGATCAAAAACTTAAGTGGGCCGGCCAGAGTACTGGCCTAGACCTGCAACGAAGATCAGGCGGAGAAGCACCGGCGGCAAAACAGAAACATACAACCATCTACGGAAAACAGAGAGTGGATACCGCCGGCTAGGGTGTTTACTAGCCGGAAAACACAACCGGAGGCCGCCTGACTATTCAGACGCATACGAACATGAATAAAATTAAAAATAAAAGGATTTAGATTCTACCTTCACTTTAAAGAGAGATTGGGGAGATGGAGAACTCGATGATGTCTGCTTGTCGCCAGAGATGCTCGAAAAAATGAAGGGATATCCAATGGTGGGTGACGGCTGTGTTTCTAGAGGGAGGTCGATCGCCGGAAGAAAAGACGAGACCGAAGATTCGTTTGCTGAGTCGTTGGGAATTTCGTGCACACGCCGGAAGATTTTCTGTTTCTCCGGAAAAATGTGGGGTCGTCGGAATGTGTAGGGTGAGTGAGATAGATGGAGATGTTGCGATGGTTCGGTAGTTCGAGATATAGGGTGTAATTTAAAGTAGTTCTTGAGGGAGGATTAATATTTCATAAAGAGGAGGATGGTGATGATGGAGATCGTGCGTATCTGTTTGTTAAAATACATATTCTAGAATGATTTCATGCAGAGAAAATCTTAAAGTTTGTTATGGAGATTATGTGTGCACGTGTGTAATAGAGGAAGAGATAAGATCGAGTTGGATTTTAAAATTTAATTAATTTGTATATTACTTAGTACTAAGTATACGTGTACTGATACTTTTGCCACGTAAAATATTTTTATCGGGATTTTACTTGGTTTTTGATTACGGTCATTTGCTGACAAAAACATGTTACTTCAGATTTATATTTAGTTACTTTCAGTATTCTCATAACGTACTGAATATTTATCTGTTGTTAATTGTTTATTAAATTGTGTATAGTGTTTTGTGTATAAACTTTGTACATATTTATTCAGTTAAGAAAAGTATCATTATAAAATACTTATAATTTTGGATTCAATTCGAGCTACCAACTCGCTAAATTACAGTATAACGGCGTAAAAATGTAGACAACTGACACATGTCTAAATCATAATGTGTACTAATGACACAAATGTATGTTTTTGCTAGACTTAAATGCTAACATAAATGTGATGATCGCTCTAAGATGAAATTTGACCACATTAAATGTCGGGTCAAGCACCCGATTTCGAGGGTTGTCACAAGTATGTTATTAGGGCACGCATTAAATCTTATTAAATAATTCTTTTTAATGAAATTAATTACTAGTTAAATAATTTGAACTTGTTTGCTCTATCAAATTTACACTTTCTAATCTGTAACTAATTATATTGCCATCTCCCTCCATTTTCAAGTTGTTAAATTCCTCCATTGCAATTATAAAGCTAAAACCTTATTATCCGTTGAGGTGGCAAAATTCTTGAAAATTTCAAGGTGTCTGTTAATTTGATTGTGTTTATGATTGTGGATGTGTAGTAAAGATTGTTTTATTATGTTATTTTGATTATGTGGAATGTACAACGAATGTTATTTTTCCATTTTCATCACATAATGAATTATCACTTATTAAATGAATCATTGATGGCTTTCATTAAAAAAAAAACATCCTTATGTTATTTTTATTAGGGGATAGTGAGTGTGTGGCTGTCACATACCTAAGGTTGGGTGTGGAACCACCTTTAACTACATAGTTTTGGTTAAAAAAATATTCAATACGGTTATTTTTACAATATCTTTCATTTTCCCATCATATTAGAACATTTACATAATATAAAAACATCAACTCAACATCATTTCAAGAATATGATATGTGTTTAATATAAACATCATTTCAAGAATATGAAACTTGACTCACCAATTTAACAAAATCATAATTAATATTTAAGATAATTGATGAGTTTTAGACGGGATTTGATATACTAATGAGTTTATGTAGCGAGTTATAAGTTTTTCCAACCTAAATTATGTAGATTTATATGTATCCACACTTAAGCTTAGGTATGTGACAGCCACACACTCACTTTTCCTTTTTTATTTTTCCCTTTTTATTATGTGGAATGCATAATGAGCGTGGGAACTGACTTTCGAAGAGAACACAACACGGGTTACTTTTTTTCTAAATTCCAACGAACAACAAAATATAAGAATTACAAAATAGAGCCGTTATTAACTGCATTTTTTTTTAACTTTCTATCAATTAAGTTGTAGGCGAAACTAGTATGTTCTCTTGCAGTTGTGGCAACAGTAGCGAGCTCAACTTCCGTTCTATTAACCAAATTTGATTTGATATATAATTGAAGAATATGAAGCACGCCAGGAAATTCAAACATTTTCACTTGATTGAATTTAACCCAACGATAATCTACCATCTAAATCAATCAACTTTTAACTAAATTATGTCTCAGTCATGTCATAAATTACTTTTAGGCGTTGTAATAATCATGGGGTTTTGAACTTGCCAGTATCCAAATGTAACCCAGGATTAGGCCATGGTCATTAGTCAATACCATTGGTTAAATCATCATATGATCCCTACGTTATTACAGGTTACCGAATTTTTCTAGCACACATGTGTTAATTTTTTAAGTACCTGCATTTTTTTTTAACCCAGTGGCTATAGCTACAGTATCTAGATTTAAACGTTGAATCCATTTATGCAATGAATACAACAAAGGGAAATATGTGTCAACAATTTCACACACATCATACGCAATAAAATAACCAAAACCTGAACAAAACAACATCCTTGGCGACATAAAATGCAAAAATCACCAAAACAAGTTTCTCAAAAATCCCAACTTTTTAGTTGACTTGCAAAATATAACATATAATGTAGCACTATGTGAGCAAGTCATCTCAAAACAAAACCAAGGTAGTGATTCTTACCTTACAGGCTGCTGGTTGTAGTGATTCTTCTCTTTCTTCTTAGCTGCTGCAAGCCTTGCACTCCTTGCCGCCGCCTCACTGGCGGCAGCCTTGGCGGCACCGTCCATTTCCTTGCCGGATTTCTTTTTCTTCATGGAAGCCATTTTCTTCATTTTCTCTTTCATATTCACACCTGACAATTCTTCACTTTTCTCTTCTGTTATTGAGTTTTCAGCCTCTTTGGTGGTATCCTTTGATGCTTTCTCTTTCTTCTTCTTTTTGGCACTTTTGCTCTCACCACTCGGACCCCCGATTTTGTCTTTCTTCTCTGTTCCTCCATTTAGATTCTCTTGGGCAGCATCTGGATTCCAGATATATGAACATAATTACAGTTGTACTAGCATTTCTATGAAATTTATAAAAATATTTCAGTAGATAGCTTACCAGATGAGGTGTCTTTGGCAGTGTTCTCATTTATTCCCAACTCTGCAAGCACTGCTTCAAGCTCCGCAAGTTCCTTCTTTTTCAGTTCCTTCTTTGAAAGCTGCCTATCAGTTTCCTTTGGAGCCAAAACCTCTGCAGGTTTTTGGATAACTGCTTCTTTTTCATATGCAATCTCTGCTTCATCATCATTTTCCTCATCATCATTTTCCTCATCATCACTTTCATCAAGGCCTTCATCTTCATCTTCACTTTCACTTTCCTGCAAAATAATATATTTGCAGCTTTTCAGAACACTGATCATAGATGACATCGAAAAGTAAACGCATATCAAAATCAAACATACAAATGCAGCAAATAAATGAACTAAGAAAAAAAGCAGGTTATGATTTTATCACCTCAACTGGAGTCTCATTTCCTTTCAAATTATCTTTCTCATCTCCACCCCACACAGCCGGTGGTGGAGCTGTGGTGGCATAATAATCATCATCATCTTCATCATCAACATCTGCCCATGATTTCATCGTCAAAGGTGCTGGAGCCCAAAAAACCTGCTCTTTTTCTCCATTTCCTTCTTCATCCTGTTTGTTCTTAGAACTTCCTGCTTTATCCAATTTCTTCTTCTTCTTTAAACTACCAAGAGCAGCAAAAACATTGGTGCTGTTGATTGCTATTGGTCCATCCTTTCTACTTCCACCACCAACCATTTTCGATCAAATTCGCAATCTCAAATACACTTCAGATCTTCACCAAACCAAACTATCGAGACTGCAAAAGCTTAGGGTTTCTGTTTCGTTGTATTGGCCAAATGAATCACAGACCTAATTTTACACACACAAAAGTTGAACTGGAAATTCGATTTTACGTTTTAATCTAGCGTTCGCACAATAGATTACCCTGCGGATTGATAAAATCAGAGCTGAAATTCAATATCACTTCAATTGAACGGAAACGTTCGATTAAGAAACGAATAGGATTGATACAAACGATAATGTCCGGTTTTGCGGACTTGAGAGCGAAAAATGATTACTATAGAAGAACAACAATAATAGTAACAATAACAATCAAAGATTGAATTGCAAAAACCAGAATTAGGAAGAGATTAAAGCTGAAAATGATTGGATGTAATGAGATTAACCTATTCTTCTCCTTCCACTAATCAACAAAAATTGTGTTGTGCGATTTGATTATGGTTTGCAAGAAGTTGGTGACATGGATATGGATTTGGATTAGGGTTTCGGATGAGCATGAGCTGGGAAGACGGAAGATCGATCTGTGAGCTGCTTTTGTATGTATGTATGTATGCACTGGGCTTTCTTCATTACAATAGTGAATAGTTATTTTTCTTCTCTTGTGGATATTCACGGCGATCATAGTGAGAGAATTTCAGCCGTCTATCTTAGATGAACGGTGTAGATTAAACATGTTTATTAAACTTTTAGAAATCATTTGTGACCTTTTTTATGCCAAATTTGAGTTTTTTATTTGGGACAAACGTCGTATTATCATCTATTTTATGTATAGTAAAGACCAGAGATTGCTAAGAGTCAATAAGGTTATCTTTGATTTGTACCTATTTTCTATTTTTAACCGTTCTTTTTGTTGGAGGATGTTTAAACATGATGTTCCTAAACTCGCCGGTAGCCACACATCACTCCATTTTCTATCGACAATCAACTGACAAGTTATTATCAATAACAACTCATCACTAACTTATCACTAATTAAAAAACTCAAACTCCCTCCCTTGCAGCCATCCCTCACCATGACGAGTTCTAAAACTATTCCCCACGGAAGGAGGTCCATGATGAATTGCCCAGGGACGCACCCATGCCAATGGTGACGAGTAGGGATGCGATCCTTTTTCCTCGCGACAAGTTATACACCCGTGCTGTTTGCAGGGGTCTAAGTTAAAATACGTAGGAGGACTAAAAGGTTTAATTCTAAATATCTCAACTAACTCATGGCAGACCGCCCCAAGCTCAAAATATGAAAGATAAATCAAGTTAATTGTGTGATAAGGCTACACGGATGGGAGCAACATGAATCAAACCCCGATCGCTTTTATATGAATCAAATTTGTAAATGCTACTTCCAACTCAGGTTTGCATCCGGAGGCTAACCTCAAAGTCGCACTATACAAGGATTGAACTTGAGAAAGATTAGAAAATATCTAGAAAAATCCAGAACTCTACCACTAGACCACTACCTTCGAGGTTAAATTTAAAACACTTAATCCCATGACAATAAATGTGCATAAAGATTATAAAATATCTTCATACACTGATATTTATATATTGTGTGCAAGGCAAAGAATACAAACTAACATACATGTATTCAACAACACTTAAACTTGCTAACTTTTTAGATCACTCAGATACCGCTAAACCAAACACCTTGTCGTACACTGATTTATTTCGGTTTTGGTAAATATTAACAAATTAATAATTTTCTCAGCTATAAGAAAGATTTACAATCACTACTCCAACTATATGAAGTTTGTTGACTTTGTTCATCACAAAGGGTCATGAGTATCAATTTGACATGTTTGAACTGATTGAAAAACAGATGGTAACCAGATTATAAGAGAGGATGCACATCACATTATATTATATCGAATGGTTAAAAATTATTATTCTTGAAAATCTGAATTCAATACATATGGCAAAAATACTTGCCTTGTTGTGCACACACAATCCATATTCCATAACTGGCATTTACATAATACCAAAATGCATTTTCTTCTCAGCATCAAGATGAGTTATCATAAGTAGTACCAACATGTTGAATAACAAACCTGTAAATCTTCCCCTTCAACCGGTCAACTGCTCCAGTCAACACCTCATCCTGCTTTGACACCATACGATCCAGCCAATCATTAACACGCTTAAGTTGCGATAATATCACCTTAATGGGGCCCACTTCAGCACTATTAACACTATTCTTCCCAAACACCTGGAAACCAGCATCTAGTGACTCCTCAACAAACCTCAAAAACCATGTTTGCATTTCCTTTTGCAATTTTAACCCTAACTCAAATGTCTCATTCATCCCATTTCCCTTCACCCACGCCCCGCCAGATGAGGACAAATTAGACGATGTCATCATTAACTGGTTTTTCACAGTTTCGGGTAAAGATTCTTTTTGTGAGTTGACTTTTTTTGGGGGGGACTCGGTTTCTTGTTTTGATAAGAGGGAAACGACTTCTAGGTCTGTGGCTAGAGCGGCTTCAACCCAAAGGGCTAAGGATTTTGTGTGGTTTGTTGGTGGTGCCGTGGTTCGGTTGTGGTTTTGGTTGTTAGTAACTGATTCGGTTATGGCGGTTGCTTTTACAGCGTCATCGTATACAGACATGAAACGGTCGATTGTTGGTAACGGGTTTCCAGCCTTTGATATTGAGCACAGATTTGAAAACATGCTGCAAAAGGGAAAATAAGAAATTTATATTCATCAATGCATTTCTCCATAATGGAATTGAATTATTAATGAATTGAATTTCGTTGCGCGTTTGGCTAAAAAATTTGTAGCTAGAATTCAAATCCATACTTATGCCTTTTTTAATTTTTTAATTTTACTATCTTATTTTTTTAAAAAAAATTGAAATATTTTTATATTCTTTTAATTTTTTAATTTTTTTAGTTTTTAATGTTTTTAAATTTTAATTTTTTAATGTTTAATTTTTTTATAGTGTTTTTAAATATTTTTTTTGCAGTTTGATAAGAAATCATGAATTATCCAATGGATTAATTTAAAATGGTAGATTAATAATTTCTAGAGTTACCTCAAACATCTCATAATAGCTTCAGTTGCAAGTGCTTCTTGCAAAGCTTCAGCTGCAGCTACTGCAGCCAGATTTCTCCTTTGCAAAGCATTCTACAAATTAGCATAACCGTTAATTACTATACTTAATTAGTAATTAATTAATTTAACAATTATTAGTAAAAATGTTATACCTGACCAAGTCTTTCTAGGTCTAAAGACACTGAATCTAGAGGCACGCTACCATCAGTCCATTTCTTTTCATGAAGTGTAATTCCAAGAGCTGTAATAGTCCTATCAGGAATAGGTGGAGTGTCACACAAGCTATCTTTTATCTTCTCAGAAACATCTTCAGTAGGTTCATATGAATGTGCATCACTTAAACGTCTAGAAAGTGCAGCCTGCAAATAAATCACATAACTGAATGAAAAAGAAATAATTTGAAATGTTTATAAATGATCAACAACTTATAAGGTTTAAAATTGACCGTTATGTATTTAGGGGTTGTCCGTGTAATAAAAAAAAAGTAAAAAAACGGACAAAAATACATAATTTTATACAAACCACAAAATACATAAAGATAATAAAAACGAGATAATTTCATATACGTCTTGCAAACTTCAAATATTACAAATATATCCTTGCAAAGTTCACTATTATATATATAGTTATATACCCTTCCAAAATCTCAAAATTCTCACATATATCCTTTTACTTAACTTAATACTACTTAAATCATTTAAAATTTAAAAAACATAAATCCTAATCTAAATTAATGGTAAACTGCCGTATTGCCGTAAATACCCTTAAAGGTCAAGGGTTTTGTATTTTCTTGCAAAACTTTTCGTCAATGTATTTAGGCTATTTTACAATTAATTTAGATTATGATTTATGTTTTTTTAATTTTTAAAAGATTTAAATATTACTCCCTCCGTCCCTAAATAAAGTTCCCATTTCCCCTTCAAGTTTTGTCCCTAAATAAAGTTCCCATTTCTCAAACATAAGGGGTCCACTTAATATAATAATATTATTACAAATATTTTCACCACTAACTATCTCTTAAAACACTTTCTCTCTCCAATCAAACCTTATATTTTAATCAAAAGTAATACCAAATACCCCACCATTAACTATCTCCTAAAATGTTGTGCCCAACCCAAATGGGAACTTTATTTAGGGACGGAGGGAGTATTAAATTAGGTAAAAGTATATATATGAAAATTTTGATGTTTTGGAAGGATATATACGTAATAATGAAGTTTGCAAGGATATACTACCTCCGTATCAAAATAAGTGATACACTTGAGGATTCACGGTTTTGAGGCAAAAGATTAAAATGTGGGTTAAGATGGATTAAAGTGGAATTTTAGTGGAAAGTGGGACCCACTCCTTTTGAAAAAAATGATATTAATGATGTTAAGGGTAAAAATGTAATTTCATTTTATTAAAGTAGATAGTTAGTGGAGTGGGGGTCTCATTTATTTACTAAATAAGGTAACTTTTAGAAGTGTATCACTTATTTTGTTCCACCCTTAAATGAAAAGTGTATAACTTATTTTGATACGGAGGTAGTATATGAAATTATCCCAAAAACCGAACCCTTTATAAGCACGCCATAGGACATAGAAGTTGGTTTATGAATATATACCTGAGTTTTCAAAATGGCTTGCAAATCAGGCTTATTTTTCAAAACACTTTTCTGTTTTGGGTCTGTAGCGCCAGGTGTTTCATCCCAGTTTTTCCTACTGGTCTTTGAAGAAGAAGAACCAACTGACTTTGTGGAAGATCCAACGAGTGCTTCTGAAACTTTTGAAATCTCAGCAGCTAAAGTTGCCATTTTTTTCTTATTCCCAGAATCTGTTGCTGGAGAAACCTTAATCCCACCAGATAACCGTCTTCCTGGTGACATTGACATTCTCCTAACACTTGGGGATGCTGGTTTCCTCCCATTTGGGGAAGGCTGCCTGTATCTTGAAGGCACAATTATAGCTGCTTCTCTTGCAGTTTTGCGGTTTTCTTCTTTAGCTGAAACTAAACTAGGAACCGCACATTTTGAGGGAACAGGAGATGATGTTCTTTTTGGTTTTCCAGCTGGCGATGGGTCCCGTTCGACCGTGTTTCTTTTTCCTGCTGAGATTGATCTTTGTGGCTTCATACCTGGGCTTGAAAACCTTTGAGATGGCTTTTCTGGTGCTTTTGTTGGTTCACTAGAATTGTTTACATTTTCTCTTGGTGCAAGTACTTGTCTGTTCCTACCCTGTTTAACAGAAAGTTAACACCTTTTGTCAAATGGCGGCTCTCTGTTTGAACTAATATTCACTACAACATTGGTAGAGTAAGATAAATCAGATAAATGAGCAGTTATTTAATGGTATAACATGTTTTGCAGTTGCCTTTGGGAAATCGAAGTACTCTTTTAACAAATTAATACAATTTTAGCTAAATTGGATGAAAACTCATAATCTAGCATATATTTTTCAAATAATCATGCTCAGAAATCAAAGTATATACATAGAGGAGCCCTAACCTCATTTTTTATTTCATTGGCCTCGTGTACACTTCCATCGAACTTTTTACTGGACAAATATGCAGCAATTGGATCACCAGAAGCATTTGAATCTGAAGCAGTCTGAATCACAAACTCTCTCTTCGAACTTGAAATCCTAGCGATAAGCTGTTCAGGACTTCCAACAAAGGGATGACGTCCAGCAATTGGACGCACTCCAGATACACGTGGTACCGGAGTATCAAACTCAAATTTCTCAACATACACAAACTGCCCAAGCTGTAACCGATTCGTGAGTATAAGATCTGTGTCTCGATCAGATAGAGACACGTAGGTTGAGTTAATCGAGTCAGAGAGAGAAACATAGAACCCATGGTTCGGCCAGAGGTCGTTTGAGCCGGCGGCAAGAGCAGGAACAATTCCGATGACTTGAAGAAGAGGTGAACGGTGGTCGCCGGTAACTCTAGTGGTTGTGTTCATCGTCTGGAGGAGTTTTAGCAGGATTCCAGGTGTTAGAGACGCCATTGAAACTGTGCGTCAAGTTTTTTGTGAGAGAATTAGGGTTTGAGAGAAGATTGAGTGTGAATTTGAGGGAAAATTGGGAGGACGAGATTAGGGTTTAGATAGATAGTGGAGAAGAAGAAGCCGTTACTAAGATCTGAATTTGAAAATGAGGACTTTTAATTTTGGGCGCTGTGAGAGAGATCCGGCTATTTTGAAATTTGAGGTGTGGGACAAATGTGAAGGCCACGGCTCAGACGATGTTAAAGTAATTTTGACTTCTACTATCTTTCTATTTTAGATTGACAATTTGACATAATTGAGGTTAAATACTTGTTTATTTCCATTACAAAAAGTACTTGTTTATTTAACAGAGGCTCTAAAAGCACATGATTAAAAGTGTTTAATAAGCTTTAAATTCTTTTCAAAATGAATAAATATATATATTAGTAATTAATTAAGTTTATTTTTTGCCTGAATTAAATTGTGAAAAGATTCCTTAAAATAATATTAATGATTAAAGTTTGTCCCGGACTGAACGATATGTATGATTAGATATTCAAATTAACACCAAACATAGGTGTATGTAACTCAAATTTCTGTATAGAAGAAAATCAAGAAATAGGCTTTGCACTAATTATTAGTGTCGCTTACAACATTTGGGAAAAAAAGAAAGAGATAAAGTCTATGCAAATTGAAGTGGTTCAAATTTTGGGTTTATTTGGATCGGATTAAACTAAAAGCGAATTACTATTTTGGACTGGTTTTTTTGTTCATATAGTAAGAATTTAAGTCTAAAAAAAACCAAAAAATAAGTTACTTTTATATGGATATCCTCAAACCCTTATTAAATGGGATATGTGTTAGTGTTCGTTCGTGTTTAGTAGTTCATTCTTTTAACTAAATGAATACCAAATTTTATTCATGTTTGTTCGTTTACATGCCTAGTTGAATGTACTCATAAATATTCAGTAATATGAGAACATCAAGTTTGGTGAAGCCTACAACTACAACATTAAATGTTATATCAGTGTGATATCAGATTTTCGCTCAACACCATTAGCCATCACAAATACTCTGTTATGGTCCACACACATCAATACCCACATTTTCTAATGAAAAAAAACCTCCTCACATTCTCTCTCTCTCTTTGTCATATCAGATATTCACTTAATGTCTGGTATCGTGTTCACTCCATGCACACCCTCCACTTTATTTATCACCACGAGCTCCATTACTGAACCACAACCTCTTTCTTGCTCTAACAGTGGAGTGGCAAACATAGTATAACGTTTTCTAAGTTTGATGGCAAATAAGGATGAATATAAACTTATAAAGTTTAGTGGCAAAATTTCAAAATCGCCTTTTAACCAAGTGAAAAATAAGAAAATGGACAAGACCGTTGGAAGAAAGAAACTCATCAGCTCTTTCCCAGGGAGTAGGTAAAAATGTCCGTTGCCGCCGGCCACCACTGCCATCTTTCTTCCTCATTTTCGAACACAATTAAACATTTTACAGGCTGTGAATTGTCTAATTTGTTATTATAGGCTTATGGAACTCACACGTATGGGTATGTTGAAAACAAAACCCACATAACCAGGAATGCTTGTTGCTGGAGGACTGGTGGGATTTTCTACACTTGTTTAACACATTCTGCATACTAAAATCACCCCGCCCGCCCGTGTTACCACCTCAGATATATTTCTTTAGATGAATCAGTTGGTTGCTAAGATATCATGATAAATTACATTTAGCTTTTGAATTATGTGTAAATGAGTTTTAATATATGAATACAGCCACATGTGAAAGATAGAATACCAATTTCCGTATCTACCAGCCAACTTTCTTTCTGTTATTCATTCAACCTAACACTCCCTTTATTGTTAAGGATCAATTCACTCAAACGTCCAGCTCATCAGCAATCCGGCCCAAAGGTTCAAAAATGGCTTTCACTTCACTTGCTGTAACTTCCTCTAGGCTTGATGGCTCCCACTTAGGCTTCTGTAAAACCAAATATGTTTAATCGTAGGCTTTAATCCTCAAACTTTTACCCAATTTTCGTTTTAATCTATAACTTTTTTTGCAATATTTTTTATCCTTAACTTTGGTCTATATAATGTTTTAATCCTCAAATATTTATTGTAATGATTCTACTCTTTTTTACTTGCTACCGGTGTGAACGCTTAATTTTGTATGATGTATCAATGTTTTTTATGAATATATGGCTTAATAATGCTTTAATCCTCAAATTTTGACCCACTAACCATTTTAACCCGCTCTTTTTTTTGCAATATATTATTTTAGCTTTATTTAACTTATTTTTTTAATCATTACCTTTAATTTACTATGTTTTAGCTCTTCTCTTAACATGTAACAGGTTTGTCCGGTATTTGTATATTTTTTATATTTTTAATTTATTTCAACATTATAATTTCTTTTTAAATTTCAATATTATATATTATACATGTGGCGTCTACATGAACACTTAACCTGGTGAATCGGTTACCATGCCGATTTTGGAAGGTCAACCAAAGTTAAGAATAAAAAATATTGCAAAAAAAGGTTGGGTTAAAATGGAAATGGAACCAAAGTTTGAGGATTAAACGATTATTAACCCTTAATTTTATCTAAAAAATGAAGTATGAAACCTGATCCTTATCCACCAATACAGCTCGAACCCCTTCAGCAAAATCACTCCTAAGCGAAGTCCTTAATGCAATGCGGTATTCCGTTCTCATCACACCATTTAACTAAATATAACAAATCATGTTTAACATAATATCTTAAGTTAAAAATGGTTTAAAAGCAATTAATTGAAAAAGTAAAACTCACAGTGGATAATTCATTATTATTGTTTCCATATGCAGAAGCAACTCTAGAGAAATGCGTTTGTGTTAACCAAAGAGAAAATGGAGCACCTTTTTTCAGCCCTAAAAGTGCATCCTTTGCCCACTCTGCAACTGCTCATTATTAACAAAATCATATTATTTCAATAATAATCTATTTTTTTAAAAAAAAATTTGTATAATTCCATTCAAATACTAATACCTGTAATATCAGCACTATTTTGATTCTTTTCTAAGCCTTCAATTATTTCTTTAACAGATTTATTTCCACCAAATGTTGAATTTATGTGTGGCAGAAGTAACTTTAATCGGGACTCTGACTCAGGATTACTATTATACTTTCCCAATATTTCTTCCACTTCAACATGTGGATCCTTTGAACTGCATCATTTCTCCAAGTTAAACTTTTATATTATATATCTAATAAAAACTAAATAAATATATATATCTGTAAATGCATTAAAAGACATACAAATTAGTTGATAATAAAGTTTCCTTAAGTGAGCTTAAACTTCCAGATGGAATAAAGTGGTTTCCTAGACCTACATAAAGTGCATCAGCTGGTGTGGATACTCTGTTTCCAGTCATACCAAGATATAGACCTGCTCAAAACAACGTTTTTCCATTAATTAACAAGAATTTTAAATATTAATTTTTATATTAAAAACGATCGTCCATTTGACCTTTTTTTGTTAAAGAAATGGTAATTGCATAGAGTAAATTACATAAATTGTACTTGTGGTTCGTATGAAATTATGGATTTTATCCCTCGACTTTTTTATTACGCAGAAAGTCCCTAATCTTAAAACTTGTGACATCAATGGTCCCTAAATTTAAAAGTTGTAACATCAATAGTGCCTAATTTAGAAGCTTGTAACATCAACGGTCCCGAAAAACTTAACAGTCTTTCTTGCTTCAGGGAGCATACATGTTATATGTTTCAGAATTAGGGACTATTTGTGTAATAAAAAAACATTCAAGGAACGATCTATGTAATTTAGTCTTGAAAATGTGTACCAACTGATCCTTCTCCTGGACCCTGTGCAGCTATATAAGCAAACCCAACATCTGGAAACAAACCAATTCCATTTTCTGGCATTGCAAGAACAGTCCTCTGACAAAAAAAAAAAACATTAATTTAGTATGTATAATTATAATAATAATTTTAATTTAAAAAAAAATTGTTGTCAGGTGGAAGAAATAGTAAACCTCTGTTATGACTCTGTAACGACCATGACCAGATAGCCCTATTCCAAACCCCATTGTTATGCCATCCATGAAGCTTATGTACGGTTTTTTATATTCAAAGATTTTGCAAATAAGAGAATATTCAGCGGTGAACACCTGTGACAGTTAATATACATTTATACTAAGTAAGTTATGCATGATCTTCAGACATTAATCTTTAAAAAGTGTTAAAAATGAGCAAGACCTCAATAAGATCTGACAGTTGTTTTGTACTTGAAATACTCTTCACATCACCACCTGCAGATAAAGTAATAAACTAAGATTTGGTTACCATGTTTGTTTGTGAAAATATTATGTTTACCTGCTGAAAAGCCACGTGGCGAGCTTCCTTCAACCAGAACACATTTCACCTTTGGATCTAATTCCCATTCCTCAAGAAAACTTTTGTACTTCAAATCCATTTCTGCATTCAATAACAAAAAGAAATATTGTTTTCAAAATCCAGATTTATGTTAAATCCATTACTGAAGAACTAAGTTATATGTCAACGCAATCAGAACTCATAACTAAGTGAAAGATAATGGTAGGAATAATATATGCAACCAAAAGTAACAAATTACAATCTGGATTTCCCACCTACATCAATTTCTACTACTACATTACCTGTATGAAGAAATACAATCATAAACTTTAATATAGCAAGTTAATGTATCAATCTAAAACTGAAAAGAATGTCAATCGTCAATCCTTCATGAAACGTGTTTATTGCCTTTTATAAACTAAAGAAAGATAAACTATGTCTATGAGCATTACTAAGCATCAAATTTTTAGTTCATGTTTTGAAAAATGGCTCTACATCAAATTTTTAACTACTTCTTATCTTCATGCGTATATAAGGACCATAAACCGTCGAATAAGCAGTATGAATTACAACTTTGACTATATTCAAAGAGTCAAAATTAAGTTGTTATAGAGTTGTACAGCAGTAATTAAATGCAGAAAATGTAACCTAAATTCATGGCGTTGAGAGCTTTTGGACGATCGAGAGTCAGAACCGCAAGGCCGTTCGGAAACACATTTCCCTTGACAAAGTCACCGGCGGCAGCGGAAGCGGCCATGGCCGCGAAATTCCTAAGAGAGAGAAAGCGATCGGAGTTGTGGAGAGAGAATCGGCGACTAATTTTGGGTAAAATAGAATTAAATGATGTTGATGATGATGATTTGATGAAAAGCTGAGAAACACCGATCAGAATTTGCATTTTCTTCCGGTGAAGAGACTGTCACTAGATTTGAGCAGCTTTAATATGCTTGGAATTGGGATTGATCTACTTCACTTTTAAACGAGCCGTTTGTGAATTTTTTAAAAAAATAATGCCCTTTTTCCGAAAATTTTCACAAATAATATATTTTTTTACCACCTTTTAAAAATAGTGTTTCACTTTTTCTGGAGACCGGCTTTCGTTAAGGTCATACGGCATGGGCATAAATTAGCCGTGGTGTGGTGATGACTAGGCAAGCTTAACCGGATGGTAGCGAGGGGAGCACTACCCCCCACCACTAGTGGTGATGAAAATGTTGTTTGGTGTGGCCACGCACACGAATCTTAACGGGAGGGGAGGGAGATAGCTAGCTAGTGATTGGATGACATGTTTCTTTTTCTTTTTTTTTTTATTTAAAATTAAATAGTATGGTGTGGTGTGGTGAGTATTTCCTGGGTAAAGTGGTGTGGTGTGGTTGCTGGGGTGGCAGATGATGTGGCAGAAAATTTCTAGGGATGGTGGTGCCCATACCCCATAGTCTAAAAAGTAGGAATCCTCGAGACCTGCTTTTGGCCAATCTAATCGCTACCTAACAAACGGCGATAGATGCTCCTATATATACATGTGTCATTTATGGTATACTACATCCCAGATGTACATATATAAGTATAACATATACTTCCCCGATTCAAAATAAGTGCTATATTTTCCTTATATGAGTGATTCAAAATAAGTGTTACATTTTGAAAAATTACCTTATTTGACAAAAATTAGTAGGACCCACATCCACTAACTATCTACTTTAACAAAGTAAAATGACCAATTTACCCTAACTTTTTACTTTTAAACATCATTAACTCCACTTTATTCAAAAGATGTGAGACTCATTATCCATTAACCATTCAATTAATCTAATTTAATCATCGTTATTATCTTTTACCTCAAAAACCGTAAAACCCAAAGTGTAGCACTTAGTTTGAATCGGATGAAGTATAAGTATAACATACATGCACAGATGGTCTACATTTAATCTAATCATAATTAGAAGAGTTTAGGACATGCACGACAAGGCATTGCGACAACTTGGTCCAAGACTATTTTCCCGGAAAATAAACATTTTTATTTGGAGATGTAAGAGAGGTCGACTTCTCGTTAGATCGACCTCTTCTCAATAACATTGATATGGATCTAGATAGTATTCTTTGTCCTTGTTGTGATGAAGAAATTGAAGACTCTAATCGTTGCTTTACAAATTGTAATAAATATTCGTAGGTCAAGTTGTGCCTAATGCATAAAATTTGACAATGGGTATGGGAGGTGATATTTGCGTGACAAAAATTTATTTACACAGTACATTGACAAATATTAAAACAAATTATACATGTATAATAAAATATAGATTATGCTATATGAATAAATTTTTGTAATGTAGATATCACTTGTATTATAACTCGTTCTTGTGATGCAGCTTCTACTATGTTCTTCTTGAACCCCCACTCTTATTGTCATGGGTTTCATGATTGTGTATCTCTCTATGCAATCCAATTACGCTACTTTCTAATAAAATAATTTAATCTTATCAACAAAATTCCAAGTACAGAGAGACGGATAAGGTTGCAATTTGTTAAAAAGAAGCAAAGGGCTCATGTCTGAGTATGGCCGGCCCAAACAATGTTTTGGGTTTCATCAATGGACTTTCCTGCTAAATTAAAGGTTTCATTTCCCAATTAAATAAGAATAATAATTACAAACATATTTACATTGTAATAAATTAAACTATCTACTTATTACCTAGTGTTAAGCGTTCTCGAAACGATCTCCTAGGGGGCACGTTTTTTTATCTCTTCCCTTGTTAAATATATATCAGATAGTCAGGGAAGGTTTAAAAACGACAACGACAACAGTTAGGTCGGGTACATCACGAGCACAACTAATCGACCTCAGAGGAGGCCGCTATAAATGGGAATACCATTTTAAAAGGTAATTTATAATAATTTGAGCTTAAGCGAACACTAAGTTGTTTGTTGACTTTTTACTTTTCTTCCTTGGATTCGATTAATGTGGAAAAGGCGCAGACTCAGGCGTTCTTTTGGTTAAAATATAGAGTTTGTAATGATTGGAGTAGTGCCGTTTGGGCTTTGTGGTGTTGTAGTCCTCTTTGTATTTTGTAATTTTGCTTTGTACTCGTTGCCTTCTATAGTTCTTGGCTAGAGTTGGCTACTTCTGTATGTTTTTAATTTTTCAAGGCCGTTTAAAAAAATAAAAAAAATTGTCCTGTAATTAATAAATGGTGCTTTGGCTGATTGGATGAGAAGCTTTGTTAAAGGATGATTCAAAATCGACCAAAAGTTTTACTTTTCCTGCTAAATGATATGACTAATTTACTTTTTTTCCCCTTAAATTTACATATAAATTAATTTTCCTCAAATAAATTCAAGTATGTGGTATTTGCAAAAAATTTGAATACATTATTATTCCCATGGGACGAATCAACGTTTTCAGCTCTGATGCATTCTTCAGCACGTGCAATGGAAGCCATCATTTCTTCTATGTAGAATTATCATATAGCACAATACAAGTCCTAATGGTTGAGAGATTCAGATTTAGTGGTTGGGAGATTGAAAACCATACCATCAATTACGGACTAGACTTGATAGAAAACAAAATGTATACGTTGACTAAAGAAGTAGACAAATCCAATTCAAACAATAATATGACCACAAGAACATTTTAACATATCAACTCACAAACCAACCACCAACACACATTGATTGCATACTCTTTCCAAATGGGCAACGCCCCAAGATAGAAAAATAAGAAGAAAAATAGGCCTAAAAAGTAAAGTACTAAAATACCCTTACATCGGATACACTGGTCTTAATTACTACATCAAAGATTTGAGGAAGAATTTTTCATCACCCGATCAAGCATTTTGAGAAATTGAAGAGGGGATGTGAGTTGAGGAAAATGTCCAATAGTATCAATCATCTCAACCGTTGATTCTCCCTTGATCATTTCATTCATATACTTGACAACTGATATTGGAACCACAATATCATTTGTTGTTTGGACTATGGTGCACGGGATCACAACCTTTTCAAGGATATCACGATGATCTGATAAAAATACAGTTTTTGCTATCGAAAGGCCAATCTCGGGTTTCATTCTTTTCAAACACTTCTCGAAAATATCGAGAGACTCAAAGTCATGTTTGTCAATAACAAGGGAAGGGAAGAAGGATGCCCATTGGTCGTAGTTTGATTCTATGCTTGAGAATAGTTGTTCAAGGTCTTTCATATCAAATCCTCCTTTATAGCTTTCAGAATTTATGTACCTAATTAACAGTTAAATTTAATCAAGTTACTTTAATATATTAAACTAATAATTAAATAGGATAAAGATCACATAATCAATCATAGCATGCAACATGTGATACGGGCACCTGTTTTTTTTAAAGGCATGATATGCACTTTAAAATAGTGTTTCCTACGTTAAAAATAATATTAATTCATACATCATTTTATATAAAAAAAATACCAAATAAACAAACAAAAAAAAACGTATAAATAAATAATATTTCTCTATTAGAAATGTTATTACGTGTACTTGGAACTTTTATTATATAAAAACCATTATTGGTACAAAATAGAAAGAAAATTAGAACGTGATCGAATAATTTTTATAAATATGAAGTATCTTCATAGAAAAAAAGTATGAGCTGTCAAAATCTGACAAGACACAACAAAAATACACGAAACAAAATGAAATTGAGACGGAATCTATATTTTAATTTGTGTTCGTGTAAAACAAACACGAAGTCATGTCGTGTCGTGTTCGGGTTCATAGATTAACACGAAATTGACACAATAGTTATGATTTTGAGAGTATTTAGAAATTTATGTTCTATTTTTGTATGTAGTAAGTAAGAAATTTAATATTTTTGTTATTTATCTTGTGTTGCCGTGTTTGTTGTGCTTATCATTTTTTAATTGGGTAATGTTCGTGTTATCAAAATAAAACACTTCATGTCGTGTCGTTTTCATATTGATAAAAATAAATTCAGTCGTGTCGTGTTACCCAAAAACACAAAACGACAACACGATTTGACAGTCCTAAATAAAAATTAAGAAACATGGTTTATATTTCTTTTCTGTCAAGGAGTATTTTAGTAAGTACTAGCATATTGTTTGGTAAAAAGTTATGTTTCTTAAAATATTTTAGTGAGGGACTATGTTGTTTATCTCGCTGCATTTAGTTATTCCTGATAGGATAAAGTTAAATAAAAATATACCCTGGATTTAATATGGCGAACAAATTATTTAAATAGTAATAGTTAATACAGAAATGGTTAAATATAATAAATTCAAATATGACAATTTTGACGTATTTAACAAAGTTTTCTTTTTGTCAATACATATATAATAATTGAAGTGGTCACTAAGTTTTTGATGTTCGGTATGTTTTCTATTCCAATTTTAAACTTTTTTTGATAAGGACCTAAGTGTTGCTCAATCAATGCGCAAGTTACTACACTCTACTGCACATGACTATCTACTCACTAAAGTTGACATATTCAACATATGTTCCTCTTCACTTTAATTAATCTTTTAACATTTAATAACGTAATTAATAAGTATCTCTACTACTTATAAAGCATTTAAGACATTTCCTTAAATAGCCGCTGAATAATTCAGCCAAATTGTTTCCATTTTGAGAATTTTCAACTTTGGCTAAAAAAATGACGAACCAAGGATTCGAACCCATCACCTGCAGGTCGATTGCAAGCACACAAACCAGCTGTGCTGCCTTAGGCTGCGTTATTTACCCAAAACACAACTCTTTTATCCCTTTTCATATCGGCCCACAAAACCTTTCAGCCTTTTCAAAACTGAAATTAAAAAACGAAATTAGGAATTAGGGTTGTATTCGTTCAACCTCCTTGATTCCAACGTCCTCGATTAGCAGAGTCTTTAATGTCCAGCCTCCTCGATTCCATCGTCCTCGATTAGCAGAATCGTTCAATGTCCAACCTAATCGATTCGTTCATACCGTCTATTCGTTCATCCCTCTCCCCTGTCAATCCAAGCCTCCTCGATTCTACAAACGGCTCATCGATTCCTCAAAGCTTGCGACCCTATAAATACAGCACAAACGAGGAACACGCCCGCCGAACACATCTACATTCTCGGTTAGTGCTGGTGCTATTTGTGCATGATTCTTAATTGCTGTACCAATTTTCGATTTATTTAAATTTGATTCATTTCCAATAATGTAAGAATTATCGATATTTTTAGTTTTTTATAATTTGTTGATGGATTATTGCAGGTAAAGAAGGATTTTAACATGATGTTGAATGGTCGTGTTCTGGGTAAAAGAATTTTCAGTTGTTTGCTAATGTATATTATCATTTGTTGTTGATTATTATTTATTTATTTATTTCGATTTGATTGTTTCTTAATCTGTAGAACTAAAAAATTCGACCATTGTTATCTAAAACGATCGACTTGGCAACTTTAGTTAGCGATTGGAATGTAGCAATTTATTGTTTGTAGTTAAGAAAAACATATTTTGATTTTTTCTACAGCTGGTGTTGTTGGAGTTGTCAAACAAAGGAGTACTTGCAGTAGTATTTGGTACCACTGTAAACGGTTATATACTCCAAAATGGTAAGCATTTTACAAAATGTTGCAATATAATTATAATTATTACAATTAGTACTTTGTGATTATTGATTAATGTTGATAAGTTTTAGGCTCTTGGAATGATGTGTTTAAGGTGGCTGTTATGTTGTTCATAAGTGGATCTCATATGTTATATATTAGGGTTTTTTTGTTAGCCTTCAGATCTATAACGTGAATCAATTTTGTAAATTGGATTAGCTTTCTGCTACATTTTTAGGTGTTCTCAAATTATGGAGAAATCTAAAGCTAACTTAATATTATATCCTGCAATATTCTAACCATGAGTAATATTTCTCATTAGGTAAACATATATTTTTGGTCACATTATGCATATATATGTGTTTGTAATCAACTAACTGTCTTTTGCTAATATAGGTATTCCAAGATGTTGTTTCCATTGATTTTGCACAACCAATTTGTAGCACCAAGACTGCTTAAAAGTTTAAAAGTCATGGTTTCGGTTTATTTAAGTTTTCATGTCCTTCAAATTAAATAGATTTTGATTTTTGTTAATTTCTTTTCAGCATATAGCAGTTTCTCTAAAAAATTCCAAGTTATCTGTAATAATATTGTTAATTTAAATACTGAATTTTAGGCTACAACATGTGCATTTAGGGCTGGTTAAAACTCTTATTCAAATATTATTGTGTGTTCTTTTATATTGTAATCTAGGTCATTAAAGAATAAGTGTTAGCTATGGCTCCCAACACAAATTTTAATATTACCTGATTGACCCGTTTTTTGTAATACTCATTTGATGTTTTTCGGTTAGTACATATTAGGCTTGGATGATTTCTTTACATCTTTGATTTGTTGCTTTCTATGATTTTTGTATTGCATGTATTTTTTCCTTTAAAATTGTTTGTTCAGTTTTGGCTTTTACAGTTCTACAAGAACTGCATGTATAGTATGACATTTATATAGTTAAAAAACTTAAAATATTAATCCTTATCTGATCTTAGATTTATTGCACGGTGAAGAAATAATTGTGGTAATTCCATGGGTTGAATTGTGGGATCTATCTCTTAAAGGATCATTCAAACCGACAAATAGTTTTCTATTCTTGGGACATACGTCATTTTATTTAAAAGTATATATTAATCTTCAAATAATATGAATTTATTAATAGTTTTTGACACTAAAACTATTTATAAATTTTTCCCTCCGTCTCTAAATAAAGTTTACATTTCTCCTTCAAATTTAATCCCTAAATAAAGTTATCATTTTTCAAACTTAAGGGGGCCCACTTAATATAATAATATTAGAGCATCCCAATGGTTAACCTCACAATAGCTTATTACTTTTACCACATCAACAATCTACTTATCAAAAACCTTTACATAAATAGCATCTCCAATGTTTCTAATTTACCTTTATCCATCTTAAATATTTTATAAATACCCCTTATATAATTTGACACTTTTTATAACATCCTTACCAAATATATTATTTTTTAAAATATCTCATACAAAATATATTATAATAATTGACACTAAATATTATATTATAAAATATATTATAATAATTGACACTAAATATTATAACTAATAAAAATATAATAAAGAATTTATATATAAAATATCTAAAGTTTAAAATGAAAGACTATTATACATCGGGGACGAAAAATGACAAAAAAATGAAAGTCCATTAAAAGTTTAGTAGAAAAAAAGTCTTTGCAATAAGCTTTTAAAAAAGCTCACTATTCCAATGGTAAAAAGTCATACAAAAGCTTATTGTAATAGTAATAAGCTTTTAAAAAAAGCTACAATTGGAGATGCTCTTATTACTAATACTTTCACCACTAACTATCTCCTAAAACACATTCTCTCTCCAATCAAGCCTTATATTTTAATCAAAAGTAATACCAAATACCCCACCACTAACTATCTTCTAAAAATTGTGTCGAAGAGAAATGACAACTTTATTTAGGGACGGAGGGAGTAAGATTTAAGGTTCAAGTCATCATTATCTTTATTAATCCTTAAACAACTCACCACCATCACCATCACTACTTTCCACTGGCATCTACCACCACTACTCATCACCACCACCAGAATCACTATCAACGTCGTCACCCATCATACCTACACACGACCGCTAAACACCATCAATACTGTCATCACTAGTTCACTACCATCACTATCGCTACTTTAAAATATGGTTACAGGGTACCCGCCGCCGCATTGCGCGGGTACCCGGCTAGTTAATATTTATCTGCTCATGTTGAATCTTTTAATAACATCAAAAACTATACACTGTTTCAATTATACAAGTGTATACAAGTATATTTGTGTGGTCGCAAATTTTGTGAGATATACATTTGAAAAAAATATAAAGATATTTTGGTAATTAAGATAAGTAAGTAATCATAAACTATAAATCTTACAAAAATAATTCTTCTTTTGCAATTTTTAAGATATAATTTCACAAAAGGAAAAAAACAGTTACAGTTTCCTTGTGTCAAATATTATCATAAACTAGTGATTTGCTTTTAAAAGGCAGGAAACATGATTTCAGGTGGTAAGTGCTTATATGATGTATTAAAAACAGATTGAACAGGGGAATAAGAAGGTATCACATTGAAATGAGCCAACTAGATTTATGGTTATAGTTTGGTCGGAACTGGCCGGTTGGACATAAAACCTGGTTAAAACTGCTGGTCGAACTGGAAAAAATCAAATCTTTAAAAAAAATTTAGATAAATAGAATAGACATGAATTTTATACATAAATTTTGGAGCTCAAAAATAATAAATTTGATTGAAAATAGGTTTTGATTTTTTTCATTTTATTGTATTTATTTGTACTATTCTAGCTTTTTTTTGGCAGTTTTACACCATTACATAATTACTACAACATAAAAATTAATTTAATCCGACTTTATGAAAATTCACTTTCATATTCAAAGCAAAAAAGTAATTTCCCCCACAAAATAAAAAGGAGAAAAACAAAACAATACATGGACTTACTTAAAATATGCACATGAAATTAATATATTGGGTGAGAATGTGAGAATTGATCTCAGCCGTTGATATGGGTGGATTTGGGGCTCACGGTCCAGCAAAATCTGCCGCACGGCGCGAGGGGGCACATGTGCGTTGTTTAATCGTCGATGATTACCCTATGAATACATATAGGGTAATCATCGATGACTACACTAATTCTCACATTCTTACGATTTTTCCATTCTCAAAGAAACCATTCCCTATCTGGAAATATATACATACCTTGGAGATGTTGCAATAAGGATAAGCTTCTTGAAGAGATGCGGTCTTTTTACGGAAGCAATGCATCCGATCATGCCGGACATAGAGTGGCCGACAAACACCGTTGAGTCGAAGTTCAACTCCTCAAGAAGGGCGATTAGGTCATCGGAAAAGGCATCGTAGCAGCTATATTTGGCCAGATCAAAGAGGGTGTTTGGTTCTTTAACGGCGCCAGAAAAGCACCAGTCAAAAACTACAACTTGGTAAGTTTGAGTGAGTACAGGGAGAACCTTGTCCCAAACAGACTGGTCCCCACCATAACCATGAGCTAGAACAATAGTTTCTTTCCCTGAACCTATGATTCTTGCATTCATGGCGGTTGATAGGCTTTTGATCTCTTGCTTAATCACCATGCCGGCCGGATCGATCTTCTAACTTTTTGTATAAAAAAAGTGTGTGTTTGGAGAGAGATAGAGACAGAAAATGAGATAATTTAAAGCTTTTGTGTGTTTTGGGTGCGTTCCTGGATGTATGGGTACGTTTATATAGAAACAAAAAGGGTTAAGTTGATATGATAAGACAATGGGAGGGTTGAAGTAAATAGATTTGTGGAAACACAAAAAGAATATACGTCGATTTGTCTTTGAGGTTTAATAAGTTTTTGATCATATGTTTATTATCAACTTGTAGTTATTTATCAATTATTATATTGATTAGGAAAGTATTCGCGCAATGAGACGACGAGTAACATTTAACTATGTTGTGCGGTGACAATGGTAATAGTGGTGGTTGTGTGGTAGTAGTGATGGTGGTGGTTGGCGGTGCGTAGTGATGGTGGGTGGCGGCGGCGGTAGTGATTGTGATGGTGTGTTATAGTGGTGGCTATTGGGCAATGGTGGCGGGTGGATGGTGTTGGTGAGTGGTGATGGTAAGTGGTAGTCAATAAAATAATATGAGTTTATAGATTAACTAGCAGGGTACCCGCGCAATGCGGCGGCGGGTACCCAGAAACCATATTTCGTGGCGAACAAGTGTTGTTCGTTTAAACGGTAGTAATTGTTGCTAGAAATAAATAATTAATCGGAAATGTGGATTTTGGTAAGAGTTGATGATTTACAGCGTCGTATATTTAATGTTATTGGGTAAAATGGTTTTCGAGTAACAGACTTTTTGTTATTAAGTGTGGGTGGTGTTACCAAAGTGTAATGTATAGCAACTGGTTAACACATAGTGATAAGTTAGGAGAGGTCTTGGGTTCGAATCTTATTAGCCGCGATTTATTTTTTTTTAAGTTAGAGGACTAACTAACAAAAGTGGAAAGGGCCTTAAAATCAAGTTTAAGGAGCTCCTTAAACTTGCCTAATGGGGTAGGCCTAAATGCTTTATATAGTAGTAAGATAAAGATAATATGATATATAAGTAATTACAATCAAGTGATTAAAATTTTCCATAGTAGTTCAGTTGGTTAAAATATGCTAATAACATGGATGTCGCATATTCAAGTCTTGCAAGATGCATATTTTTTAGAATTATCAAATGAGTAGGATTATGAGTATGACTAAATGATAGAATTAAATATAATTTTTCTTGTTAGAATTATCTCAGAATATATCGGAGGGGCTAGATGGTGCCCCCACTCCACCCCTATAGGCCCAATTGCTTTGTAGTTTTACTTGATATTATGTGTTTTTAAACCATCCATTATTGATTGTATTTGTATGTACATAAACAGTTTAAATACACACAATGGAGTCTGTAAATTAGTTGAAATGTAGTTTGGTTTTTAGAGGAGATGTATCTATTGTGTGTGGCCCCTTATTTAAATTAGATATGGTTTTAATAACTACAATTATAAGAGTTATCTTTTAGAATAAATTCTAAACTAAAAATATATAGTATACTAACAATCAATACATACAATCATAAAATACCACTATTTATGCATGTCTTATCTCTCATATATTCACAATGGATTGGCTAAAACTGGATTCAATACTGGATTGGCTGAAAGCCTGAAACCGAATTCACTATTCAACATGCTATTTGTAAGTGATTTAGGGTGGAAAATATATAAAAAAACGTATAAAACGGCATCGAGATCAGACCGGTTTTGATCCAATAAAATCCGATTTTTATCGGTTTCTAAGTTTTCTATCGTCTAGCTTCAAATAATGACTTCATCTCTAATTGTTAGGTAGTTATAATTAACTAGTATTTTTAAAGGATATATTAGTTATGGATTATAAGTTATACAACTTTTGTTAAAATATTGATATGAATCATATGATTAATTAACATTGGATATTTTTTTTAATGACAAATTAGTAAATTAGTGTTTCTACACTTGCAGTGACATCCAAGCGAACAGTATGTATTTCTCGAATATATTTCATTTTTTAGGAATAAATCTCACCTCTTTTTTATCTACTAAGAAATGTCGTCATTAAATCTTGAACTCATATAAGACAAACACCCAAGATAACTTTTGATGATCAATTGATGTGGACGAATTGATTATTATTGGATATTTATAATATCGATTTTCGAAGTTAACGTATGCGCCGGTTCACCACTCGGAGAAAGGGAGTAGTTGGAAAGAGAATAAATACGTAGGCCCCACAAAAACAACAGCCACCAGTACATGAGGCCCTATCAATTTGATCCGTTCTATCGGAAAAGCAGCTTCTTGTCTTTTTCTATATTTTAGAAATATAAATATCATGGTTTCTTAATAAGAGAAATAATATTTAATGTTAATATTTAATGTTAGGGTTTGGCTAACTCATGTCCTAAGGGAAAAATGAATTAAATGAAGTATAATTTTACTAATTATTAAATGCATTTGTCAATATAAATGGTAATTGTAACATTATTAAATGTTTTTATCTCATGCCTTTAGGGCATGAGTTAGAAAAACCCTTATTTATTGGGTTTGGCTAACGCATGCCCTAAGGGCATGAGGTAAGAAGTCTTAATTGAACACGTTATTTCCTAATATATCGAAAAATGAATTAAATGAAGTATAATTTTACTAATTATTAAATATTTTTATCTCATGCCTTTAGGGTATGAGTTAGAAAAACCCTTATTTTTATAATTTATTTATATATTTATATTTACATCCACTTATTTGTAATTTACTAATTTATTCTTTTAATATTATCCCTTAATTTTGACATGTATTAATCCAATGAGTAGGAATATAAGTAGAAATAAATAATAAGAAGCAATACCATTACTCTTTTGACATGTATTATCCCTTAATTTATGAGTTTTAATATTAATAAAACGGATTTTTGGACATAAAAAAAAGTTTTAAAGGTTTGGAAGAATATTAAAGTAATTACTTCCTCCGTATCACAATAAATGATACATTTGAGTTTTCACGAATTTTGAAGCAAAAGATTAAAGTACGTGTTAAAATATAATAAAATAGATAGTTAGTAGATGATGAGTCCCACTTTTCTTGGATAAATTGATATTAATGTAACACCACAATCTTAGAGCCATATTTTTTTTTAAAAATATGCATACGGAAGCGATTTAAGAAGTACCATAAATCCTAATTATTACACATCATAAAACCATTTACATACTAACCAAATATATAAAACATTTAAAGGTGTTACTAAAAACGGGCTCGACTTGGTTTACAAAATCAGAGTACGGTCAGACTTCCAAAACCAGACTCTAGTCAAGCCAAATCCACAACCTGAAAAGAGTTAACAAATGAGGGATTAGCACAAATCTAAGTTGTTGGATCCCAACAACACTAACGTGTCGCGTTAAGACTGATTTACGAAGATAGGATAATGAACAACAAGATTTCAATGATTAAGAGTTTATTAAAACAACTTAATATAGTACAAAGTTTGTGGAAATAGATAGTACACACTAACTAAAACTCTATACTTGAAATGACACTTTAAATCGCTCAAAACTAGAAGACTATGCAAGGAGAGTTATATCAGCTGATACTAACAGCTGATATTAATGTCCTAGTAATAACTATGGAGGAGTTAATACTTAGACAATAACTAACTCTCAGAGAATGTTCTTGTGCTATGAATGCTCAAAAGGTGTGTGTAAATGCAGGCATTTACGTCTCTATATATAGCCCAAGATCCATGTTCCTTTGCCCACAAGTTAGACGACGTGTAAACATATTATTCGTCGATGTAGACTTGTCCACGGAAACATTTAATGCTCTTGCATATGTTGTAGTCCCAAGTGTACTTTGTGTCAACTCCTTTTGCTCCCTTTTCTGACGCACAGTAAAAAGGTGTACTATGAAAGTACAAAAGCAATTGACTTTCCGTTTACATGCTTGGAGGGACAAACGATGATGTACTGACACAATATCTTCTATTCCAAAATAGAAGATCCTCATCGTTTTCTTATTCTTTGAGCGGGAAAGGAAATGTTCAAAGTGTCAAGAACATTTCCACTAAGTCTTATCTGCAGCAGGTATCATCAGCTGATTCCACAATCTGCTGGATGATCTTCTTCTTGTCTTTGTCCTTTGGCCATAGACTTCGAATGAATACTCTTCTATAGCTGCTGATTTGACTTGATTTCCTAGAGCTAAGTACGTACTCAGCTGAAGGTTTATTGCATATACTTGCTTCATCTGAGATACATACTTCAGCTGATACTTATTCTTCTTAGCTATTGATCATCAAATCTTATTCACTTAGTCTAGGGACTAACAATCTCCCCCTATTTGATGCAATCGAATAGCTGTATAAGTATGAACCTGTATTGATTCAGCTGTTTGGATCAGCTGAATGTTTATGTGCTTTGACCCTTTGGGTTCTTTTGTATCTTTTTACATATGTTTACAAGTATATTACAAAATTTGATTTTCTATTAAATAAAACAAGAAAAATACAAGGAAAATCAAAAGAAACAAAATACAATGTCTAGGGCATAGCTTCCTTAGTGACATTGTGATATAGTGAGCCGATCGCTGAGTCAATTAATTCCTTCATTTGTCTTCCTTTTTCAGTGGAAGAACTCAGCGACTTGTGATAGAACAAAAGTTGATCAATATCACACATATGCAGCTCATCAGCCCGTTGGAAGCAAGACACCTTCTTCTCCAGATAGCAAAAGCCGTAGATAGGACTTACGTTTTTCCCTTCTTGCTGAGGAGCCTTCACCAGCAGGTTCTCTAACACCAACTTCTTGTGAGTCAAGCAATTCAGCTGGTATGCGATTTACCAACTCAGGAGTGGTTCTCCTGATAGTGTCGCATAAACCCTTGAAGATAAAAATTGCGACTTTGATCTCACTTTGCAGATCTGTTATGATGTCAGACGATAGTGCAGATCTGGAAGCTGTCAGCAACTCATTCCATTCAGCATAGCTGAGGTGAGTACTGATTTTGTTCAGAGGAAACCTTTCAGCAGCAATGTATCCTCCAGCTCTTGTTAATTTTACTTCTGGTGGGGAGCTGGAAGTGGACTTGATTGCCCTTACGCTGGTGATTTTTGCTTCCTGCCTACGCTGGTAAAGAACTTTGTTGAACAACCTAATGTTCTCAGTTCTTTGGGCCTCAGCTTTTTGATACAGCTCTTCTTGAGTCTTTCTTTGAAGGGCAACAACTGCATCAAGATCTGCTGCGGTTCCACCTTCCTTTAAAAGGAGAGCTTTAATCGCGGCAGAGGTAGGCTCCCCCTCAGCAGGTTGAGGAATCTCTTGTATAATAGGCTGAGGGTTTTGGATTTGCGGGACTTGGACTTGTGGGCCCTCAACTGGTCCAAAGGAATCAACGATTTTAACTCCAGTTGAGGATTCTCCTGTCCTGAGGCCTTAGCAGCGGTGAGTGTTGGTTGAATGATTGTCTCACCTGTTGAAGTAGTTACCTCAGGTGTTTCAGTAGTGACGAGTGATGTTGGAATTAGGGTCTCGTCTACTGAAACGTCTTCTTCTTCTTGTATCCCAGCAGAGGTGATAGATGGAGATCTTGGGGTCTCACCTGCTGGAATGTCTTCAGTATTGGCTCCAACAGCAGAGGTGATTATAAGTTGTGAAACATTTTGTTCACCTTGTTGTTCACCTGCTGAAGTGGCCTCTTTCTCCCCCTCAGAGAGTGTCCGAAGAAGATGGGTACTCTCTGGTGCTGAAGGAGGATGGACAGCAGCGACACCCTCATTTAGCTTTGCAAGAATGAGGTTAAGGGTGCCTTGGAGACCAGCGACTTGGGAAGTCAGCGAGCTGACTTCGGTCTCCAATTTGTCCAATCTTGTGGACACAGCAGAAGCAGACCCCTCAATAGCCTTAGAAAGATGTCTATGAGTGTGGGTCAGCAGAGACTCTTGCTTTGACTTGCAAGAGCCAGTCGATCGACAGCTGTTTGGAGAGGAGACACCTTGGAGGACAAGGTATTCAGCTGTCGTTCAACTTCGGCTTCTGTGGCCCGAGCTTC
Organism: Calendula officinalis; assembly: GCA_963853835.1. Classification (NCBI taxonomy): domain Eukaryota; kingdom Viridiplantae; phylum Streptophyta; class Magnoliopsida; order Asterales; family Asteraceae; genus Calendula; species Calendula officinalis. The sequence goes on along the minus strand of OY970825.1, from coordinate 15,536,095 downwards.
GGAGAGAAGCTTGTCTTTTTCGACTCTGTCAGACTCACGAATGGAGTACAGATCTTGATGAAAGTACTTTTTGAGAGAGATGAACTCGCTTGTGTTGTAGTGAATCTGATCAGCAAGAAGAGCCAGCTAAGGAGTCTGATTGTTAAACTCTGTTTGCAGAGAAGTTATGCTGGTAGAAATATTCTCAGCTGTTGTAGAAAACTTCTTTGGAACATCCCTGCGAAGGGTGTCCATCTGCTGACTCAGCCTGGCCATCCCAGGTCGAATGTGGGATGATACAACTCTAGACATATGAGCAGCAGCGGCTCTAATGGGAATGCTTCCTCCAGCTTTGCTGGATTCAGAATGGGACACTTGGACGCTTTGGGAGAGGGGGTCCGGCATGTCTCCAGCTTGAGGGGTAACCTCAGCTGTGGGAGTGGGTGTTCCTGAGTTAGGAGGAATTGGTCCTATGGGATGCTTAGAAACTATGGGGGATGGGTTGGGTCCAGCTGAAACTTCTGGGTTACTAACAGAAGTGCCGTCATCAGCTGTCAAAACAGTTTGAAGCCCAGTTTGTACATCTTCGTCAGATGACGAATAGTATGGCTGAATAGGATCATCAACCGAATCAAACGTCATATGAAATGCTGTTTGATCCTCTGGAGCTTCGGTCTCACCAGCCGGCGATACTGGTATAGAGACTGGAGGAAGAGTTCCTCTGGGTGGTGTGTTAGCTACCTCACAGCTTGGTTGGCGAGTACGTTCGCGATCACTGGTAGCTTGGGTGAATGTCTCAGTAACAACTTGGTCTAAAGTTGTCTCTTCATTGGCGGTGGTGGTTTCCTCGATCACCTGCTGGTTTAAGCTGGTGACGTTGTGGGAAATAGAAGGAACAACTTCAAGATTGACTTGGTTTCCAGTCAATCTATCATCAGCTGATGACTCAGAAAGTGATGAAGAAGTTGGTGGTGGTGGTGTGTGCAGCTGACTCACGGGTGCCTTGGGATGAGCCAAAAACTTCACCAACAGTCTATTGAGAGACTGAGGTTGCTTGTGGAGTTTGTCCCCTTGTTACAACGACTGATAATGAATCAGTCGAGGAGCTACGCAGAAGGTTGGAGCCGACACTAACTCCTGAAGAACGAAATTGTCGTTTTGAAGTCTGCTGACTTGTTGAGAAATCAGCAGAAGGAGGTTGAAGAGCAAAAGAGAGAAAAAGAGGATCAGCCGGAAGTGTCTGGACATGAACTCCAATTGTTGGTGGAGTTCCTGGAAAAACACTGTAAGAGTGAAAATGAGAAGGACTGCTCTCAGATGTTGGCATAGCTTCTGATCGTAATCCTTCCAATCGGGATCTCGAGTGAGAACCCAATGGATTCCGGCTGAATCCTGATGATGCTGCTGTCGCCAGCTCAACATCATCAGCTACCACATCTTCTCCACAGGTAGCAGACCCTCTTACCCTCAGCTGAGGAGAAAAAGGGGCGCTGGTGGCAGGAGAAGATGATAAAAAGAATGAAGAGGATGAAAGAGGGCGGTGAGCAGCTCGCTTGACCCGCTTCTTCCCACCACGTGGAATATCACCCGTTTCCACATTTTCCACGTCAATGGGCATTGAGATCCCAGTGGAAGTGGTGATATTTCCATCAACAGTTTGTGTACGTTCAGTTGATGGAAAACACTTTAGATGAGAAAAGGACATACCTTCTTGTAGGGCAGATTCTTCTAATGAGGTGCCCTCTGATTGATCCTTTTTGGATCTGGCTCGATCATCAATGATCTTCAGCATGTACGAGGTGAGAGGAAAATCTTTCTCAGCATCCTTCTTCTGGAAGACGATGTTGGAGATGGTACGGACCATCACTGATTCCCCTGGAAGGTCTTCATAATCTATCTTCAGCTTCTCAAGCATCACATATGCGATGCACAATGTGAAGAAGCGAAGATAGGGAATATGATTTCCCTTGCCTTTCAGCTTGGCCTTGACCTCCTCGTACACCAGTCTCCCATAGTCAATCCGCTGACCGGTGACTAGGGCTTCAACAAAGACTTGCATGCTGGAATTGCACTGGTTGTGAGACCCGGAGTTGTCGCCTATACCCTGAATGATGTGGGTGAAGAAATAGGCCAGGGTCTCGTCAGCTGAGACTTCTTGAAGATCTGCACCTTGTCTTCTTTGTTTTCTAATCGGTATCCAGTGATACGGATTAGGTTCTCTTTAGCTTCATCAGCAGATTTCTTCTGCTGATATTCTTCTCCAGGTTGCAGATACTCGAACCCGCAAGCAGTTCGGAAATCATCAATAGTAATGGTGATTTGATGATCTCCAACTTGCGCTACGATGTCGTCTATAGAAACGGAGGCAGACATCCAGAAATCACGCAAGAATTCGATGATACTCTTGGTGAATCTGATGAATGCACCACCAATAGGGCAGTGACGCAAAAACTTCCCAACCGGTCGATAAACATTGACAAGATCCTTCAGTGGAGAAGTGTTGGCTACTAGGTTAGAGTTCTTGGTGAACTCAATGGCAGCCCTAGTAAGAGGAACTTTGGGAGCTTTATTCGACATTTTTGGAAGAGGGAAGAAAGATACAAGTTCGAAAGAGAGGGTTTTTTAGAGAGAATTTTGGGAGTGATGAGGATGAAATGAGGGGAAAGGGATGGGTATTTATAGGGATTTATGGAACGGTTTGGGTAAATATTTGAATTTAAACCGGCCATTAATGGATAGTTGCAAACCAACTATAGACATGTTGGTTATCGTGCAAAAGTGGTGGTTGGATGTGACAGAGAGGGGTAGTGGAGCCGTTTCTGTGTCTAGGTGTCTTGTCCCACATAAATGCCAAATATTTTCACTCGAGTGGAAATATTTGCCACAGAAAACATATGGATAGGGATAAAAGATGCCTTTTTATGGGAGAACCAAACGTTTTAAATTATAAAACACGATAAGTTATCATTAAAGAGATTTTATTTTGCTGACTGATGAATTCAAAACAGTTTTAGTCAGCTGAATGTACTAAGTGACACGGTGAACTTATCAGCTGCTGATAGTACTTCAGCAGTTGATTCAAGCATTTAACATACCCAGCTCGCTGATCAAAAAATTGAATCGTTTTTCATCTAAAGGTTTAGTGAATAAATCAGCTAGCTGAAGGTCTGTTGAAATGAAATGGAGTTCCATGTCACCTTGTTCAATATGATCTCTAACAAAATGATACCTTATGTCGATATGTTTGGTTCTAGAGTGAAGAACTGGATTGTTGCTGATTGCAATAGCACTTGTGTTATCACAGTAGATAGGAACTTTGCAAAAGTTCATATCGAAATCAACACGCTGATTCTTCATCCAAAGGACTTGAGCACAGCAGCTTCCAGCAACAACGTATTCTGCTTCAGCTGTGGATGTAGAGACAGTGCTTTGTTTCTTGCTGGTCCAGCTGACTAGCTTTCCTCCAAGCATCTGACATCCTCCAGTGGTGCTCTTCCTATCCATTTTGCAACCTGCAAAGTCTGAATATGAATAGCCAATTAGATCAAACCCGGAGTCTTTGGCATACCAAAGACCTAGGCTTGGAGTACCTTTAAGGTACCTCAAAATTCTTTTAGCAGCTATTAAGTGAGATTCTCTAGGATCAGCTTGATACCTAGCACACATGCAGGTAGCAAACATAATATGCGGTCTGCTGGCGGTTAGATAGAGTAACGATCCAATGATTCCTCTATAGAATGTGACATCAACTGATTTCCCAGTTATGTCAGCATCTAGATTGTTTGGAGGAGCCATTGGAGTTTTCATGGATGATGATGAATTCATATCAAATTTCTTTAAAAGATCTTTGATATATTTTTCTTGATTTATAAAAATTCCATTTTTAGATTGCTTAACTTGTAAGCCAAGAAAATATGTTAATTCACCCATCATACTCATCTCATACTTTGTAGACATAAGTTTTGAAAAACGTCTACAAAGTTTTTCATCAGTAGCACCAAAAATTATGTCATCCACATAAATTTGAACAAGAATGATATCACCTTTGATTTTACGAATGAATAAGGTTTTATCAATATTTCCCCTGGTGAAATCGTTTGCTATGAGGAACGTGGAGAGTGTATCATACCATGCACGAGGAGCTTGTTTCAACCCATACAGCGCCTTATCCAATTTAAACACATAGTCTAAATACTTAGGATTTTCAAACCCTGGTGGTTGCTTAACATATACTTCCTCTTGCATCTTCCCGTTTAAGAAAGCACTCTTTACGTCCATCTGAAAAACTGTGAAGTTCTTGTAAGCAGCGTAGGCTAGAAATATTCTAATAGCCTCAAGCCTAGCCACTGGAGCAAATCTTTCATCGAAATCGATTCCTTCCTCTTGTCTATATCCTTGTGCAACAAGTCTAGCGTTGTTGCAAATAACCACACCTTCATCCATCTTATTTCTAAAAACCCATTTTGTACCAATTATAGTCTTTCCAGCTGGTGGGGGCACCAGCTGCCATACCTTGTTGACCTTAAATTGGTTAAGTTATTCCTGCATCGCTTGAATCCAGCTTGAGTCTTCTAAAGCAGCTTTAATATTTTTCGGTTCTTCAGTTGCTAAGAAACAAGACCATAAGCAGAGATTGCATGATGCTTTACTTCTTGTGACAACTCCTTGCTGTGGATCTCCAATGATTAGATCAATTGGATGTTCTGAGGTCCACTTTGATTGAGGAGCAGCTGTAGAAGAGGAAGATTCAGCAGAATCAGATCCTTGTTGAGCGACTGACTGCTCAGCAGGATGAATTACTTCATTTTGAACGGATCTTCTTGAAGTATGAAGAGGTGGCTTAGACATAGCCTTGGATGGTGCTCTAGCTGTTGGAATCTCTTGTTGAACAGCTGCAATATCTACAAGATATGTAGGAGCATCATGGAACGTCTCATCTGATTCATTTATGGGAACATCATAGAGGTTTAAAGCATCGGAGAATGCTTCAGCTGTATCATCAGGAGATGATTCAACTAATCTCTGAAATGCATCAGACGAGTCAGCAAATGTGGGGTTCAAGGCTTTTGAGTGTTCTTTAAAAGTAACATTTATGGACTCTTCCAACGTTTGTCTTCTTTTATTGAAAACTCTATATGCCTTGGATGAGGTGGAATATCCCAAGAAAATGGCTTCATCAGCTTTGGAGTCAAATTTACTTAGCTGATCTCGTGTGTTTAACACAAAACACACACAGCCAAACACATGAAAGAAACCGATGAAGGGTTTCCTTTGACGAAAAATCTCATAAGAAGTCTTCTTGTGTCTCTTCACGTAGAGAGACCTATTTTGAGTAAACCAAGCTGTGTTAACAGCTTCTGCCCAAAGTTGCTTAGGCATGTTTGATTCAACAAGCATTGTTCTTGCAGCTTCTATTAGGGTTCTGTTTTTTCTTTCAGCAACACCATTTTGTTGAGGTGTTCTAGCAGCTGAGAAGTTTTAGGAGATCCCAACATCTGAACAGAAGTCTTCTAAAGTCTTGTTTCTGAATTCAGTACCATTGTCTGATCTCAGCATCTTGACTCTAGACCCATTTAGAAGTTCCATCCTTTTGATGAACTTGATAATTTCTTCAGCTGCATCACTTTTGTGACGAAGAAATATTACCCAAGTCTATCGTGAGTATTCATCAACGATAACAAGTGTATACTTCTTTCCACCTAGACTTTCAGTACTCATAGGACCAAAGAGATCCATATGAAGCATGTGAAGGCAGCTGTCGATGGAAAAACATTGCTTTGATTTGAAAGAGCTTTTATGTTGCTTGCCTTGTTCACAGGCTGAACAAAGCTTATCTTTTTCATTCTTGATTTGTGGTAGACCATTCACCAGCTGACCTCGAGCCAGCTTCGATATATTTTTGAAGTTTAGGTGAGATAGCCTTTTGTGCCACAACCAGTTCAGCTCTTCAGTAGAATGAGAGAATAGACAAACTTCTTGATTTTGAGGATTCATGTCAAGTGTATAAACATTTTTGGTTCTTGGAGCAACCAATACTACCTTTCCACTTTTATCCGTCACCGTTCCTCTGTATTCATTAAAGTTCACTGAGAACTTTGCATCACAAAGTTGGCTAATGCTGATTAGTTTATGTTTCAGCCCATTCACATAACCAACTCTTGTGATTTTCACGGATCCATTGGAAATGGTTCCATAACCTTCAGTTGAGCCTCTACCATTATCACCAAAAATTATTGAGGGACCAGCACAAACTTCAAACTCTTCCAGCAGGGATTTGTATCCAGTCATGTGTCTCGAGCAACCACTGTCTAAGTACCAGACATGTTTGCTTTCATCACCCTGCACATAAATTAAAAGAGTTAGTTCTTTTTGGGAACCCACACTTCTGTGGGTCCTTGTGATTTCCCGCTGGAATTCACAGAGGTTGATTTTTTAGAGGACTCATTAACTGAGGTTGGGGAAGGTCTCAGGCATGTGCTGTCACAATCACTTGCCATATGCCCACGATCTCCACACTTATAGCATTTTCTGTTTCTTTGCAGTGGAGTAGAGGGTGAGGCAGCAGGATTGGGAACTGGACCCAAAATTCATTTCATTTTCTGATTATCAGAGATAGCCAGAGTTTGAACGAGTGATGTCAGCTTGCTGACCTTTCCTTTCAGCCGTTTGACAGACACAACTGAAGAAGGACTTGGAGTGTTTTTAGGAACACTCTTACCTTTGTTCTTTGCAGCTCGAGTACGAACTCCAACTGGCTCACCCTTGGAGGGTGTAAGAACAGTTTTCTTTCCTGCTGTTCTGCTAATCTTCTGCTGAGGTCTAGCAGAAGATGCAGCAGGTGCTGAACCCAAGATACATTTTTGTTGGTTCAACGATTACTACAGTAGGTGTCCTAACAACCATGGCAGAGGAGTCAGCTGATGATTCTTCACCAGTAGTTACAGAAGGATCTTCTGAGGACATCTCAGTAGCAAAGGTTTTGGTAGACCGAACAAAGGAACCAAAAACCAACTCTTCAGCTGGCACAGAAGCATCAGCTGACGAGTAGTACAGATCATCTGTACTGCTGTCAGGTACAGCGGCTGCAGCAAGGAAGTCTCCTCCTAGTACAGCTTGTACTTGACTAGGGATTTGTGAGTTAACACATTCACTCACACGTTTGGATGAACGAGACCATGATTCACAAATCTTTTTAATTGCTTCAAGTTCTTTAACTTTTTCACTTAGATCATGTTGAAGAACTAAGTTTATAAATTTTGTTTCAGAAAGATCTTCTTTTAAAGTTTTGTGGTCAATTAAACGTTCTTTTAAAAATGCATTTTCACGTAGAATAGCACTATGTTTATCCAAACATTCTCCTTTCAGCTGATCGATGAAGTGTAACTCACAAATAATAGAATCAAAAATATCTTTGGCTTTAGTAGCCTCTGCAGAGATTAGAGAGGTTACCTTTTTATGAACAATGTTGACCCATTTATAAGAACTAGCATCATCAGCTGTAATACTTTCATCAGCATCAGCACGAGTCATCAAACACATTGTGGCCATTTGTTCATCATCATCAGATGAGTTGTCACCTGAGTCAGCCCAGTCGGGAGTTTCAGCTACGAGACCCTTGTCAGCAGCTTTGCCTTCAAGTGCCTTCTTTCTTCTAGAATCTCTTTGGTGAAGGCTTGTAGCTTTTTGTATTTCTCTTCAATGGACTCACTAGTTGAAGATGATGAACTTGCTTTCTTCTGCTTGCAGTCGTTAGCATAGTGTCCCTTCTTGTTACAGTTATAGCAAGTTATCTCAGAGATGTCAGGTGTACTCCCAGAGGGTCTGAAAGGTACAACTGACGAGATAGATCTGCTACTTGATCCTCTAGCTGAGGAGCCAGACTTGTTTTTAAAGAATTTTCTATTTTAACAAGTAAGGCAAGCTCAGATATAAGGGCATCATTGTCTTCGTCTTCATCGACTTCTTCGATGCTGACTTCAGGCATGCTGAACAAACCAGCAGCTGAAGTGTTGTCAGCTTCATCATCTGATGGAGGATATTCGATTCTGCTGGGCTTGTTCAGAGAAACAAGAGCAGTCGAAGATCCAGAGGGACTCACTTTAGAGTCCTTTGGAGGTTGAAATTTGTTGAGTATGGTTCTCTCATGGCTTAGAAACATACCATAGAGAGAAGAAAGAGTATAATCTTTCAGAGTAGGAGATGTACTCATGCAAGTTATGATGGTAGCCCATTTAGAAGGTAAGGCTGCCATAAACTTACACATTTTGGACATATGGTCCTTATCAACCCCATGAGACTTCAGCTCGTTTAACAGTATGTTATAACGATTGAAAGTTTGAGCTATAGTCTCACTCGGCTTGGCCTTAAACAGCTCGTAATCATGTATGAGCATGTTTTTGTTGTGTTCACGCACAACTGATGTGCCTTCATAAACTTCAGCCAGCCTCTCCCACATCTCTTTAACTGAGTCACAAAATTGAATATTGTGATACAGTTCATCACCAACTGCTTGAAAAAGCATATCCCTACCCTTATTCTCAAGATGAACAAGACGTTTTTCAGCGTCTGTCCATTGAGCCTCAGACTTCACCACATAATGTTCTGGTATTTCAGGAGTACCAGGGATGAGGGTTTTGGGAACATATTTTCCTATCGTGATGTTATCTTGAAGTTTTGGGTGATAGGTAACCATGTGGGACAACATACGGGTTTTCCACATAGGATAGTTGGTTTGAGTGAGTTTAGGAGGTTTTCCAGATGATGGAAGATCTGATGATGTAGGTTCAGCCATAACAGATGCTCAAAATTGATGGAAAACAATTTTGGCACATGCTCTGATACCAATTGTTGGATCCCAACAACACTAACGTGTTGCGTTAAGACTGATTTACGAAGATAGGATAATGAACAACAAGATTTCAATGATTAAGAGTTTATTAAAACAACTTAATGCAGTACAAAGTTTGCGGAAATAGATAGTACACACTAACTAAAACTCTATACTTGAAATGGCACTTTAAATCGCTCAAAACTAGAAGACTATGCAAGGAGAGTTATATCAGCTGATACTAACAGCTGATATCAATGTCCTAGTAATAACTATGGAGGAGTTAATACTTAGACAATAACTAACTCTCAGAGAATGTTCTTGTGCTATGAATGCTCAAAAGGTGTGTGTAAATGCAGGCATTTACGTCTCTATATATAGCCCAAGATCCATGTTCCTTTGCCCACAAGTTAGACGACGTGTAAACATACTATTCGTCGATGTAGACTTGTCCACGGAAACATTTAATGCTCTTGCATATGTTGTAGTCCCAAGTGTACTTTGTGTCAACTCCTTTTGCTACCTTTTCTGACGCACAATAAAAAGGTGTACTATGAAAGTACAAAAGCAATTGACTTTCCGTTTACATGCTTGGAGGGACAAACGATGATGTACTGACACAATATCTTCTATTCCAAAATAGAAGATACTCATCGTTTTCTTATTCTTTGAGCGGGAAAGGAAATGTTCAAAGTGTCAAGAATATTTCCACTAAGTCTTAACTGCAGCAGGTATCATCAGCTGATTCCACAATCAGCTGGATGATCTTCTTCTTGTCTTTGTCCTTTGGCCATAGACTTCGAATGAACACTCTTCTATAGCTGCTGATTTGACTTGATTTCCTAGAGCTAAGTACGTACTCAGCTGAAGGTTTATTGCATATACTTGTTTCAGCTGAGACACACTTCAGCTGATATTTATTCTTCTTAGTTATTGATCATCAAATCTTATTAATTTAGTCTAGGGACTAACATAAGTGAATAGAAATAACTATCAATTTGCATAACCACAACAAATTAGAAACAAAGAGAAATCAATCTGGAAATCCGTCCAAACTTCCACAAGCAATTGGACGTTATGAGAGTATCGGCGGTCGGGCGCAGAACCTACAACTGTTGTTGGCCGAACAACAGTTTACCGATGGCTACTTTACTATGGGCACGATAGTCCCCCCTGACGGAACACATTCGTAGGGGTCCGAGCACCCCATCCAATAGTAACGAAGCCTAGCCAAAACCCACTATAGCTAACCTCTAAAAAAACATGTGCACATACTACCATTAACAATCCCACAATTAATGGCACCTCGGAAAATCAAAATTGTCAAAAAAATGCATTTTCCCAAAAATCAGCCAAAATAGCGTCGCTATCTTACATAGCGTCGCTATTTTGAGATAACACCTGCTATTTCGAGTTTCTGTTCGATTTTTCCCAAAACTAGGGGTGAGCATTTGGACCGAAAAAACCGAACCGAAAACCGACCGAAACCGAACCGAACCAAAACCGATAACATGTTATCGGTTCGGTTTTGAAAATTCATCGTTATCGGTTCTATTGGTTCGGTTTTCGGAAAAGGATGAACATTTGGCGTAAAATAACCAATCGAACCGAAAACCGACTGAAACCGAACCGAACCGAATCAAAACCGATAACATGTTATCGGTTCGGTTTCGGTTTTGAAAATTCATCGTTATCGGTTCTATCGGTTCGGTTCGGTTTTTGACCGATAATCACCCCTACCCAAAACCAGCCAAGATAGCGCCGATATCGTAAAGATTGCGCCGCTATCTTCCCAGATCAGCCAAAATCCTGCAATTTTTCGTGTAACTCTACCATTCCATAAATTTTATAATTTACACAAGAAGGAAGGTTAAATCCACTCACCTTAGCTTCCTTTTGTGCCGAACTCAGTAATCTTATATTACTGAGGCTCCTTCTCTTTTTCTGTACAAAACGAATACCGAATTAGTTACCCGAAATCACTAATTTTTGCAACAAGTAATATAAGTTCAAGATCACATCTTTATACAAAAACTTACTTACTTGTATTCCAACACATAACAATTACCAAAGTCTAGAACTTTATCTAATTAATTCATTATGCACTTTAATCCAAGTTACACCTTAAGCCCAAACGGGTCAAAACGAGAATAATGAGTCGGGAATACAAACAACACCTTCCAATGAGTTAAGTTACTAGCTTAACAACAAAATCATATAACTAACATGTTACTTGCATTCAATTGCAAGTTCAACCAACTTTGACCTTATTTAGGTCAATTTGCACAAATTGACAACCAAACGGGTCAAGACCCGAAACTAACATAATCAAACTTCCATTTAAACAATTAATACATTAATGACATGAAATTGGTAATTAAAGTTTGTAAGCCATACAAGACTAAAGTCAACTTCCAGGTTTGACCAAAGTCAACAATTCATGAATTAAGCTAGTTTACTACCAAATTCCATCCTAGCCAAACACTACTAACATTTATGCATTTTCATAACAAGTAACTAGTAGTCTCCACAACTAATAACTATCATCCTAACATGATTAAATAATATAATTAACATTTCAAGAACAACAAATATGCCTTTCATCAAATTGGGGAAAATTCCATCTTCTTCCCAAGAACTCCATTGATGGATATGGAAGCTTCACCAAATGGACTATAACTAGCAACAATTCATGTAACACTTGCAAGAACTCATATAATCACTAATTCATCTAACAATTTCGGATTACAAGCAAGATTTGACAAGAACTCCATTAAAACCCACTAACTCAAGAACCCTAAATCATTCCAACATCAAGAACATGAAACCCTAGTTAAAGAAGAAGAAAACTTACTTAGTTTAGCTTCCAAAAAACGAAATCACAAAGATGATTGAGAAGGATAGAGCTAGAATCTTCAATTTTGGGAAAAACTTCAAGAAAAATGTGTGTGTGTGTGTGTGTGTTGTGTCGTGTACTGGCAAGGGAAGAAGCAGAAAACCAATTTTGGACACATACTCACCCCTTGGCCACGTACCCCCCTTCCCCAACACAGTCCAATTCATTTAAAAAAACAGTACAGGATATTAGGTTCGCAGCTAATTAATTTAGACCTAACTAACTCCAATTTTAGCAACGAAGATATTTTTAGAACCTCGGTTCAGAAGTGAATCCAAATATGTAAAAATCATTTTAATATTTAAATATCTCAGTATTGCTAATTTTTTAACCACATGGTTAAAAATACAATTAATTCAAATAATTCAAATAAAATAATATAAAATACTAGGTCGTGTCTCGGGGTGTTACAATTAATGAGTTTTAAAAGTAAAAGTAAGAGTATAGGGTAATTTTATTTTATTAAAATGGGTAGTTAGTGGAGGTTGGGTCCCACATTTTTGCCAAATAAGATAACTTTTGAAGCGTATCACTTATTATGAAACACTCATTTATAAAAAAGTGTATCACTTATTGTGATATGGAGGAAGTATAAAATTTAGAAGGTATAAAATTTAGAAGGATAGAGATAATTTATGAATTCAAAAAAGATATAGAAATAATTTATGAGTTTTACAAGAATATAAATACAGTTAACCCCCTTAATGTCACATCAATATTTCATATTTCATATTCAAAACACAAATACCCAGTTTATCATAAATCAACCCAAAATATCAACAAAAACAAATTCATCTGAGGTCAAAATAATCGGTGGCAGATTTGTAATTACTAGTTGTGTGGTATATAGCTGGATATAAATTTGTGAGGTAGCAAATGTGACGTGGATTAAGTAACGTGGACAAAATTTAAAATTGTTTTCTTTTATAGGTTAGAGTACTTTTAAATGAGTGAGATGTGCTTTTAATGTACAATATTTAATAAGAAAGATAACGAATAACTACAAAGCGAAGACATAGACATAGTTCATATAAAGTGCCACCTTAACATGAGATATTATATGCTTCTTAATCACTGAAAAACACGTTGTTAGTAACTAGTCTGAACCATAATTTTTCTCGTCTCTATCTACTTTCTAGTTAAATTATTGTCCAGATAACATTCTTTTCGAATGCAAATTTTATCTTTATATATCAAAATTTGTATGCTGTTAAGAAGTATTTTGTTCCATCTATAATATTATGTGAGTGACATTTCAATTAAAAAGTTGTGGATTCAGATCTTATTTGAAATTTGTGTACATATAATGCGTTAGGAGTAATTTTTGCTTCTAAGTGGTTTATTTTCATGTGTCGGGAGTAAAAAACATTTCTTATTTGTAATGACTTTCATGTTAAAAATATTAAAACATTTTAAATATTTTTTAGGATATGCATGAAATATTGATACATGTGAACTTACAAAATGAGTATGTGTCTAATTTTAAAGACATAGGGTTGTTTTCATATACTTCCTCGATTCAAAATAAGTGATACACTTTCTTTTTTAAGGTAATTCAATACAAGTGATACACTTTGAAAAATTATCTTATTTGACAAAAAATAGTGGGTCTCACACCCACTAACTATCTACTTTAATATAGTAAAATGACCATTGTATCCTTACTTTTACTTTTAAATATCATTAACCCCCATTTTATTTAAAAAGTATGGGATCACTCCCCACTAATTATCCAATTAATTTAATTTAATCATTATTATAATCATTTGCCTAATAAATTGTGAATCCCAAAATATATCACTTATTTTGAATCGAAGGAAGTATATATAGTAAATTTAGTCATTGAAATTAATTTATTTACCAGAGGTCAATTCAAGTATGCAATCATCATAATATTTAGGGTAAATTACAGTTTTTGTTCTTGATCTATGGCCGATTTGGGGTTTTTGTCCCTAATGATTTTTCTTCCGTTTTTTTGTCCCTTAAGTTTTTCAAATTCTGGAAATTTGTCCTTCCGTCCAAGTCCGTCTATTTTTAGCCGTTAAGTCCCATCACGTGCAAGACATGTGAGCACATTTTAGTCATTTTTCATTTCTATCATCTAAATTATAAAAAATTGTCCTTGTGATATTGCTTATTTTCACGTATTGTCCTTAAACTTTTTCTTTTCTTTCATTTTTGTATGTCATTCATCTTCCATCTCTTTTATGTGTTCTTCCCCAATTACCATCTTTATTGTTTTATGTGTTCTTACATCAAGAATATGATTTATGATTTGAAGTGAAGAACATTGAACCTGGATTTATTTCAAATAGTTGAACCTGACTTCGATTGAGATGCGAATCAGTTGAATATGATTTATTCATATTCTTCCTCATCAATATGATTTATTCATTTTCTTCCTCAATCAGTTGAATATGCCAAAAAACCTAACGTGAAGAACATTGAACCTGACTTCGATTTTGGATTTGACTTCGATTTTGAACAACCAGGTAAATGAGTTATGATTTCTGAAGAACTTTCATATTAATAAGAAGAAGATGAAGATTAAGAAGCAGAACCTGCGACGACTCTTCTCCCCTCCACAGATCTAAAATGAATTTCAAAAATCGATTTAGGGCTGCTTCTTCAACAAATTTCAAAATTTCGATTTAGGGTTGATTCCTGCAGATCTGATGGATACCCAAATTCAGAAATGATTTGGGTTTTCTTCACTTCAGAAGCTGATTCCTGCAGACAAAAGCAGAGATTTTGACGAAGGTAGCAGGTGATGAAGATGGATATTCCGGCGAGATCTGTTGGCGATAGATCTGTAATCGTTTTCTTCATCAACAGATCTGAGCAACCGAAGTTCTGTGGTGAAAGCAGTTTGTTTGTACGATAATATGCTCGAAGAGAAAAAATCGAAAGAAGAAGATGCTCTTCTTTTTTCTGCATCATCGACTCTTCTGAAGAGATGTAAGAACACATAAAACAATAAAGATGGTAATTGGGGAAGAACACATAAAAGAGATGGAAGATGAATGACATACAAAATTGAAAGAAAAGAAAAAGTTTAAGGACAATATGTGAAAATAGGAAATATCACAAGGACAATTTTTTATAATTTAGATGATAGAAAATGAAAAATGACTAAAATGTCCTCACATGTCTCGCACGTGATGGGACTTAACGGCTAAAAATAGACGGACTTGGACGGAAGGACAAATTACCAGAATTTGAAAAACTTAAGGGACAAAAAAACGAAAGAAAAAACATTAGGGACAAAAAACCCGAATCAGCCATATGTCAGGGATAAAAAATGTAATTTACCCTAATATTTAAATGAAAAGTTTATTTCATTGTCAAAAACACATACATTAACCTTGTGACCTATGGATATATCCAAAATACTACTTTTCGCCATTAATTGCAGTGGGGCCAAAACTCTGTTCCTCCACTTGCTACATAATACACGAGCCCAAGTGGGACAATTTTATTTGCCCTCAGCCGGATAGACCATATTAAAAAGGAAAAATAAAAAAATAATCATCATTGGATGTATATTTATACTACAAAAAATTATCTCACATTATAGTTATTAACAGGGTATCCACGAGATGCGTTAGCGGGTACTCAGTAGATATAACTTTTTTGCGGCAACCAATGTACTTCGGTTAAATGTTTTCTGTAACAACATCAAAGACTAAATTGCACTCAGTTAAAAAGTAATTAGTTGGATCGAGTACAAGGTTATCACCATGATGATTCCTTAACTAAAATGTTTTTGCTAGCTCTTTAACTAGCCCTACTTTTGACATGTGCAACATCTTGGATCAACCTTATAATAAGGAACACATGGTGTCGGGATGGTAATCCTACCCAGTCAACCAAAATTTGTTTACCACAACACAGGTTCAAATAAATCATTAAATACAAATGATAATTCAGATTCTCTTTACACATTAAGATCAAATAAAACAGTAGAAAAATTATAAAATATTATGTATTTTAAACTTTACACAAATAGTCAGAATAAAGTAAACCATAAGTTAAAGATAGCAATTCCGGCCCATTTTGGTCCTTTTAGTAGTTTCTGGTTATGTTTGATCTCACGGGTCAAATGAGAAAAAAAATACAAAAAAGTTAGCTTCAAATTATACATGTAAAACCGGTTAAATCTTCCTAATCCAGGAACATACAAAGTAAATCTTGATATTCTTATTTTTCATTAAATGATTTCGGTGGTCTTTCTTCCCGTATTTGCATTAAAATGGTTTGGTCTTTTTCCAATGTAGGACAAGCTCGCAAACACAATATTTCTTGTTTCAAATACACAACTTTGAAAGTCGATATTTTATTCACCACAACTCTATTTTGAACATTCTTTAGCTCGTTGCTTAAGCTCTCACAAACGAGAACACAAATCTACCAACAACTAATTATATGTAACGAATATACATATAATTATCTAGGTTCAAAGTTGCTATTTTCCTACTATATATCTCATTTAATAAAGTAAAATGATTTATTTATCCTTACTTTTACATTTATATATTATTAAACTCACTTTAATTATAATACGTGGGACTCATCACTCATTAACTATCCAATTTAACATTCATTACAATATTTTGCCTTAAAAACATGTAATCCAATTTGTGTCACTTATTTTGAAACGGAGGAAGTATAATTTTCTCATGTGTCATCTCAAATTAGACATGAGTTACATTAATGATTAGTTTATCATTATCCTGTAAGAAATTACAAAGACGAAATGTGTTGTTTAAGATGTCAAGAGAGACGTATGGACTCGGGCTCTTTTTTAGGACAATACCAAAGTTTTAGTTTATCTTTGTTTGTGTAGGTAAAAATTGGACTTTTCAAAATAAATGGGTTTGAGAGCTTTTGTGAGTTATGACAAGTATAAATCGTCATGAATGGTAACATGAGAAGATAGGTGAGATCATTTATTAGACGGTTGGTGTTAGATTTGGTTGTGTGATGAAGATATCGTGCATGCACATTCAACTTAATTTCTATGGCCAAACATTAACGTATCAAAAGTGTAAGCTTGATATCAAACCTCTCTTTTCACACCACAAAAAAATAAAAATTTGAAGGGTATTCCCGTTATAAATGCCCCCTCAGAGTAACCACGATCTATCCGTTATCATGACCATTTTCGAACTCTTTATTCTTTCCTAACCATCCGGTAAAAGTTACCCATTAAGGGATCGTACCTGTAATCTAGGAAGTTATTCGGAACGCATTACCACTAGTTCACACCATAAAGTATATACATCTAAATTTGATATTAAACTGTATTGAATCTCATTAAACACTAATTAAACCTTCTTGATTAGAATTGATATTAAGAATCTCATTTGACGGAAGGTATGCATTATTGTGAAGTTTCAAAGATGAATTGAAAGGCATGTTTCATGAGTCGAAAGTTATTTCTAAAGGCATGTTACAAAACTAAAACAATAATATCATAATAGGTTGATTATTATAATTTCTAAAGGTATTCCATCTTCGTGTTGAAAACAAGCTTTAAAGTTGAAAGGCAAGTTTCATGAGCCAAAAGTTGGACAATTAAAGACAACACGTAATCAACGAATTTAGTATTATATTAAGGAAAATGCTAATGACAGTCCTTAGGGCTGTCATTAAGAAGGCAAAATACACAAAAGATAACCCTCTGAATTTTAGGAATATTATTTTTTTAATCAATGTACAAGCTTTTTATGCATGTTAGTGACAGCCCTAAAGGCTGTCATTAGCAAAACCCTTATATTAATATACGAAAGATGAGATGGATGTGTGATTGTACAACAAACGCTCCAAGATACATGTGACTTTTGATCCAATGCTATAAAATGATGCCACGCCATTATCTTGGGGCTTAAATCGTTTTACAAGAACAAGTTTTTTTTTATATGTATTATCGTTATAAAGACTTCTTCGGGTAGTGAGTTTTGTTCATGATGGAAGCGACATAACTATTGTCGTAGTTATTTATGAACCTTTTCATTATTATCTGATAAATGTTTTATTCTGAATATGACTAAACCCCGTGACATCTAGGATGTTATTGTGGAAACTTACCATTAAGCCATCACATATGTATTTGTTTATGAAATGAGTTGACCTCAATGCAGGAACGCTGGAAAAAACATCCTTATCCTATAACTTAAATAATTAATTTGGTGTAACATCCCAAAATCCGGTCTAGTAGTTTATTGACCTTAAGGTATCTTATTAAATAATTATCTGACTAAATGCTTAGTTAATTTAATTAGCCTGCTGTCTTTTGCGGTATTTTAACCAAGGGGTTAAAATACCCGACTTGTGATTTATTTGGAGTGAAAATGTGAATTTTATATTTTTGGATTCCTTGTTAAATATCATTTCCGGAAATGCTTTCGTTTTTAAAATTGGAGTTCGTTTACTATTTTAAATAAATTATTTACGAAAGGGACTTTCAGACATATACTGTTAATTGATAAAAAGCCACAAAAGGGGGCCCACCCTTTTGTTTGGCCAGCCTCTAGAGGGATAGAGGGACTCTCCCTCTTTTCTTTTACTTGCTATTTTTCAAACATTATCCTCCATATCACTATTTCATTGCTACACAAAACCCCATCTTTTCTCTACTTGTTCTTGAGTAAACTTGGTGATTTCCTGGTGCTAGGACCCGATTTTGGTACTCAAGTTTGTGTAGAAGAAGTCTAGAAGTAAGTTTCATCCTTTCCTTTGTTTATTCTTGGTGTTCTTGAGCTAGAGTTTGAACTAGGGTTTATGTAGCTTGATGATTTGTTGGTGAATCTTGTTATGGATGTTGTTTTATGTGTTTGTGCAAGCTTTTACATCATTTGTGTGGTTGATTGTTTAAGGAAGGCAAGTTTTGGTGAAAATCACCTTCAACCTCCATTAATGGTGGATGTTGAAGGTGAGTTTTGACAAATCTTGGATTTCTTGATGTTTGAATGAATAGAATTGTTTATTAGGTTGAGAAATCATGATTGGTAAGTTATGGATGGTGAAAACCTAGTATAGATGATTGTGTGAATTGATCTAGTTGGTGTTTGGGTCAATATGATTAACTAGTGATCTTGGAAGTATCATACTTGGATTTGTGATGGTTATGATCTTGTGGGAATTGTTAAATGATTGTGAAATTGCTAGTTTAAAGATTGATTGCTAGTAGATGGAAATGTGGAAGTGTTAGGATCATATTCGGGTTTTTGGCCCGTTTGGGTCAACTAGTTGTGAATACTTGATAAATGGTCAATTGTATTGATGAAGGATTTATGCTAGTTGTAAATGTCATAAAATGTGCATTTTATGAGTCTTGTGTGGTTAGTTGTTGAAATTGTTGATTTTGACAATTCGGTGGATTATCACTAACTCGGTGTATTGTTGACAGGAACCGGGAAGGATACTCAGTGATATTAGCTCACTGAGTTAAGAATCGGAAGTTGAAAGGTGAGTGGATTTAACCTCCAACTTGTGTGGGCTTTCGATTGGGTAAAAAATGCATAATTTAGCTGATGCAGGAAGTTCGTGGCGCGAACTTTACACAGGGTCCAAACAGAAAGTCAAGTTAGAGATCGCGATCTTTTTTCATGGGCGCGATCTTTATTCGCGGCGCGAATTCTGGCGCGAACTTTCCCTGATTTCTTTTGATGTGATTCTTCGTAGCTAGTCTACTTGTTATGTATGCCTAGTGTTAGTGAATACCATACATGACTATGTGCACAACCGGGACGAGGTCAGTGTCGGATGGATAACGGCTGGGCACAGTGTATCGACTAATAGGGTATCCGACCTTACCTGTATGCGTTACATGGTTAAGGGGAGGGAGTTTCCCGGGTGTTGGATACAAAACGCTATCGGTTACCGTGGTTTTGGCCGACCATGGTTTAAGGCCCGCAAAGCCGCCGATCCTCTCAAATAAGTGATTACCCAACCGGAGATGTTTTATAACTTCCGTGTTTAAGTGTTTAGTATAGTTGGTAGTGTTAGGAATTCATTCACTTAGCTTTTGTGCTAATCCCTCCCTTATTGACACATTTCAGGTTGGATGGCTTGAATGGGTCGGGCTTGGACGGGAAGTTTGACCATGCTTAAATTGTTATTTTGTTAAATGAGCCGTGTTTAGTAATACCGTCTTTTAACTAACTTTTGGTTGTAATAATTGTGGGACCATGGTTTTGTAAACTTAACATAACTAGGAACCTAACCGTATGCTTCCGTAACCATAGTTTAATGCTTAATTGGATCTTTAAAAAAAAAAATGCGGTGTTACATTTGGTTACTAATCATTATGAAAAAATTAATAAAGATCTATGTTTATATGTCATGGGCATTGGATCAGGTTTCAAAATTTAATAATTGAGAACTATTATAAAAAGTAGAGTTACCTCCTTTCTTCTGACCGGGCCAATAAAGTTATGGAAAAATACTTCTTTTCTTTTACATGCAAGGTGGTCCCGAGAATTTGAAGACTCTGTTAATTTAGGGAATTGATTTGTTAAAGGCATAATTTACTTATCTAAGGCAAATAAAGTTATTTAAGGCATATAAAATTATTTAATTGCCTTGAAAAGTTCTAATTTGCCTTGTATTAATTATAAATTGCCTTGAACAAATCATTTCTCAATGACCCTGAAATTTGTAAATTTTAAAATCATAAGTGATAAAAATATACTACCTCCGTATCAAAATAAGTGATACACTTTCTATTTAGGGGTGGAACAAAATAAGTGATACATTTTCAAAACTTACCTTATTTGGCAAAAAGGTGGGGACCCATTCTCTACTAACTATCTACTTTAATAAAGTAAAATTACTCTTTTACCCTTATTTTTACTTTTAAACATCATTAATTTCATTACATCCAAAAGAAGTAGGACCTATTATCCACTAACTATCCACTTTATACTATTTTAAATCATTTTCCAATCTTTTGCCTCAAAAACTGTAATTTCTCAAATGTATCACTTATTTTGATATGGAGGTAGTAATTTGTATTTAGTTTGGGTTACATGTGTATAAACTTAATTAGTGATTTAGGTCCATAATGAATGTATACATTTATACATAAAGATAAAAAATTTGAGCCCTATAAGAGAATGGGCCCACTTCATAGGCATCTAGTAAATATTCATGTGGACGGCCGGGTTTACATGTAATTAATTAGTGTATCAAATTGGTTATTTTTCTTACATCTCCTCCCGAGCCCAAGTATCATATAAAGTATTTTGACTGAAATTAACTACATCATTAGAATTTCATTTGTGTTTGTTGAATAAACTAAAGTGTGATTTTACATCGCTTGATACGTCTCATTTTTAGCTTAATCAGTTTTAACTATTATGTATTTGACCCAAAACAAGACGTTTTTATGTAAATGAAACAGTTGGTTGTATGCACGTGGATGAAACTCAGTTCTCAACATATAACAGCTACAAGTACAAATATATGCACGTATCTAATCTACCATAAAAAAAACAAAATAAAAATTTTGTTCTCGTAGCATGTATTTTGTTTCAAATGTATGCTCTCCCCTGTTTATCTGCAAAAGAGTTGAAGAAATACGGTAAGAATAGAATCCCGTGTAATTGGGACGTATATATTAGGTTGATGAGGTGGCATGCTGACCTATGCAGGTATCGGTTGAGGCACATCAACTAAGCGTTCCATTGATTGTAACTGATCATAAGGAGCAATTTGGCTAAATCCATCTGGCCATGTAATTGAAACTGCATAGTTTCCCATTGGTCGAATTTCTTCCGGTTCTATATCTTCTGGAATATCACCAAACTGCAATTTTTGCTCACCTGTCCATTCATCCTGTCCAACACAATAAAATCCACCAATTTCTTAAAATAAAAGAAATATATATTATAAAATATATCAAAAATAAAAAATTATTTACCACACTTTGGGCGGAACGGTCATTTCGTCTAACAGTTGCAGGATGTAAAAGAAATTCTTCGTTTGAATCAGGTACTTTAACCTTTATTGCTTTTATAGATTTGTCATACATCACAGCCGTCGATACTGAAAATAGACAGTTAACAATTCCAAACCTTCATACTTTTTTTTAATCTTGGTAACTTAAAAAAACATATTTAAATAAATAAATGTACCTTGTTGGCGAATTTTTGCACACTGTTGCACAACACACACACCTAAATTTTGGAATATTTCAGCAACTTCACCTTGAGGATCAGCCACTACTTCAGGCATTCCACTATCCCCAGAAGCAGACAGCTGTTTAAATGCAAAAAAAAAAAAAAAAAAAAAAAAAAAAAAAAAAAAAAAAAAAAAAAATTAAATAAATAAATAAATAAATAAATTGAAGTTTAAATATTGAATTAGTTTATAAGGAAATCAAAGATTTTACTTACGCTTGGTCTGATTGGAAGATCGAACAAATGAGGGATTCCAAACTGCTCAACAACCTGCAGTGACAACGGGTCAAGTTACTAACTGAACGTTGTTAGAACTTGAGTTAATTTTAACTATAGTTTAGTTAATGCTTTGTTACCTGTGAACCTGATCCTTTACCAAAAGGGTAAAATCGCTTCCCGTCTGCATCAAAATGACACATATTTTCAACAACAGCAACACATGGTACCTGAAAACAGTTACAAAAAAGTTAGTTGGCATGATTAAAAACACACAGGAACATTTTTTTGATTATTTTTGAATTATGTTTTCGTGGAAAACACACCTTTAGCTTTGAAAACATTCGGACTCCTTTTGCAACATCAATGAATGCGAGCTTTTGAGGAGTAGTAACTATAACAGCAGCAGTCAGTGGGACCACCTATATAAAATAGTATTATTAATTGGAAAATAATACTTTATGTTAATAAATTGCAGTATTTAAAAATCAGAACCTGGCATAAGGTAAGTTGAATATCGCCAGTTCCAGGTGGCATGTCAATAACAAGATAATCAAGCTCTCCCCTGTTTATTTCAAACATTTTTCAGGTTGTGAAACCTAAAATATATAAATCTATAATTAGTTTTTGAAAATTAAAGAATTTAATACCACTCTGCAGTAGTCAGTAATTGATTGATGACCCCAGAAACCATTGGACCCCGCATAATTGCACGCCCTTGTCCAGCAAATCCAAAAGATACCATTTTAACTCCCATATATTCTGTTGGAATAATAGTTTTCTTTTCTGGATTCTATAAAAATTAAAAAAACAGTTACATATTATGTATTCTTTTGGAATAATAGTTTTCTTTTCCTATAGTTGTTTTGAACTGTAAAAACAGAAACTTAAACATTGAGTGTGAAAAAGAATTGTAAAAAAAAAAAAACATTACCATTTCAAGAAGGCGATTTTCAGGGGAGACCATAGTTGGCAAACTAGGACCATAAACATCAGCATCAAAGATACCAACTCTAGCACCCATTCCAGCCAATGTGTATGCAAGATTAACAGCTACAGTTGATTTTCCCACACCTCCCTACACTTATTAAAAGTGCACAGAAACACCAAAATGTTACAAAAAAAGTTCAAAAAAGGTCAAAAAGTGTCAAATTCGTGAATTTCATTTAGGTTACATATAACAAAAATGGAAAATGATGCATCATGATGAACTTTGAAAAACAGATCATCAGTTAACATTAAAAACTATATTAAAAAGTTTATAACCTTGCAGCTTGAAACTGCAATTATGTTTGATATTGTCTGTAATCCAACAGGAAGTTGTGCTGAATAGATCTGCTTTGCAGGTTGAGCCGACATTGTCACCTTCACATTGTGGACCCACGGGAGAGCTGTCACCACCTCATTGGCCTGCTTCTCAAACTACAACCAAAAGAATTATATAATATATATACATATACATCTAAAATAGATCAGATCTTTATAAAAGAACCAATGAATAATTATTACCATGTCCTTGACTGGGCATGCTGGTGTTGTGAGTTCCAATCGAAATGAAACCTGAGATATAAAGTTGAAAATTGAGTGAGATTATAATTATTTATGGAGCTTATGGCATCTTGTTCTAGAACACCTCTCCCGAAATGTCATCAACAAGCAAGTCCTTCACAAACCCACATGAGACGATGTCAGTCCCAAAATCTGGATCAATAATCTGAGATAAAGCTTTTAATACATCATCTTCAGCTTCTCTAGTTAATATTGCTGAAGCATCAGCTATAAAATTATGGAAAACATTTGTATATCAGGTCAATTAGAATACAGTATATTAAAAGTTGAAGTTATGATGCTGAATTTTATAATCAGAATTGAGATTATGAATTTCACAACTACATTAATCATTTGCCTAACAAATTACCTATTAAGTAATCAGAACTATGCTTAATATGTCGTTTATCTAAACCTTATCTGTGAGTTGAAAAACAAATCTCAAATTATTTTATTTCAACATTTATCTACTTACGGACCTTCCTGTGAACTAGGTTAATTTCTCCGAGCACGTAATTATGGAAAATCATTACTCACCTTCAAGAGAAGCAGCTGAGGCCGAAACAGAGTTTGCTCTCCTACGTGGTAAACAAAATCTGCGAGGTACAATTGTTTGGGAGAATAGAGAAGCATTAATGGCGGATTGTAGAATACGTCTCTCCAAAAACTTCACACCTGAAATTGTAGCTTCTCTACTATAAACATCCACAATCAAAGCTTGAAAACAACATCAAAAACTACAGTGTGTATATTGAGATTAAAAAGGTACCTCTGGATTGAGGCTTTGAGCACTGTGAAGTCACATATACAGAGGCTGGAGCTTGAAGAATCCGCATGTCTGCTCACTGTCTCTCTGTGTGCGTGTGTGTGAGAGAGAGAGAGAGAGGATTGGATTTGGAGGGAGTGTGGAAAGATTTGTGAACCTCACATTTTGGTGTCATCATCCCCATTCAAAATTCTTTCGTTATGGGGCCGTTTTGGAGTTTCTGGCCAGGATTAGTTATCCAAGTTTGGTTATTATCAAATCCGCCCCTCAACTTTAACTGTTTTCGTTATTATATCACCTTTTTCTTTAGTTATTTCATGACCACTCTTAATATATCGATTTATATTATGATAAAGTTATTATTGCCACTTCAATATCAGTCACTGGAATAGATTTACAGTTCCGTTGTTTCATTATGTGAGGTTGGCAATTGGACATCTGATTCCAACAAGGTTATTTCATGAAGCCATTGGTACTTGGGTTGTTCTTGCGAAGTCATTCGATTACTTGGACACATTCTATGAAATTGTTTGCTTTTATACTTATTATCATAAATGTCTGATGACTCTGACGATAAAAAAACATAACCAATAACAGTAACAAGCAACTGCACAATGTAGTCTTATGTCTGCAGGCAGGAAGATATTTTAGAAAGAGAGTGTTTATTTTTTAAAAGTCAAAATAAATGGAAAAGTCTTTATCTCGTCTTCTTGGGGAAGACTAGGACCCTATGCTTCCAAGTTTGGAAGACCTAATTTGTTTATATCCCAAATAAATCAGCCGCATAGTCTAATCCCATTTCTCAAACCATTGCAATATAATTCTGATACGAACCGGTAAATAAGACAAAACAAATTGAATGATTTATTGATAATCCTGGTAATAGAGATCCAGGTATCTCCCTAAACAAAACAATAAACGACTAAACAAACAATAAACGACTAATTTTCTGAATTCTCCCCCTCCCAAAGAAGATGGCTGAACCTTATTAATAGGATTCGGCCCAAACCCTAATCAAGACGTAAAAGGAAAACTAAATAAAATAATATCTCCTAAATTAATAGATAATACCTAATACTTAAATAATAGTTATCTCTATTATTTAGGAATAGGAACGTATCATTACTCCGCCCCAAAAAGCACACCTTGTCCTCAAGGTGTGGCTTGTGAATCTCAATCAATTTTGATTGAAGAAACCATTTCTACTCCACTAGCTGTTGCCCCAGTTTTGTTTGTCGGTTCTAATGTAATTCCTTTACTCGTTTCATCAATCATAAGTGTCAATTTAATGACTTGATTTAAACCAACTGGTTGTAACACCCTGACTGAATTGCGAAGTTCGGTTTTTAATCCCTTGATAAATATTCCCTCTAATACTTGTTCAGAAATACCGATTAATTGTGCCGCCATTGATTCGAATTGACTTACGTATTCTCGGGCTGTACCCCCTTGAGTAAGGCTTAAAAATTGCTCGTGTAGGTTACCATCTTGGGACGGTTGAAATCGATCAAGTAACTTTGTTTTGAGGTCCTCCCAGCCCCGAAACGGTTCCCTCCGATCGCTCCAACGGTACCACGCCAAAGCAGGCCCTTCTATGCAAATCACGGCTGCTCTTAAACGGTCACCTGAGTGGGCTAGCCCGTGTACATCAAAAAATCGCTCGGCTCGATAAATCCACCCGTATGCGTCTTCCCCGTCAAAGATAGGCATCTTTAACTTTCTTAATCGATGATCTTCCCCCGGGGTCCATCCGCGTTCAAACCCGTGACCCGGTGGTAGATTTTGCGTTGGTCGTTGGTTTCTGTTGTTGCTAGATTCCCATGCTTGACCTGGTGGTAGTGGGAACCCTTGTGAATCAAATCGCATACCCGAGAAGCTTGTATAGGCGGTCGACGGCTGGCTCGTAAATTGGGGGTATTGCATCTGGCCACTAACGTGTTGGGTCAGGGAATTATTAATTGGATATTGAGTAGTGGTTTGATGGTACATATGAGGTGGCAGGTTGTACTGATTCGTGGCGGGCGGTGTCGGGAACGAGAGCTGTGACAGTGTGGGTGTTGTAGTGTGGCTGGCCGGTGGCGGTGTTGTAGTGTGGCTGTGCGGCGGCGGCGGTGTTGCAGTGTGGCTGTGTGGCGGAATAGTGGTGGTTGGTACGGAGGTGGCGGGTGGCTGGAGGTTTTTTAGGAGCTGCAGTATTTCCGCAAACTGATTGTCTGCATCGATTTTATTTTTGTCAATTGATTCCTGCATACGATCCAAACGTTTCGATGCTTCTTCCTGGTAATTGGCCATCTCGGTTTTGAACTAAGATAACTCAGCCTCAACCTCGGCGACTTTCTTCGACATCTTGATTCAAACGATCTCACAGATGGCAGGATTGATCGCTCTGATACCAATTTGATACGAACCGGTAAATAAGACAAAACAAATTGAATGATTTATTGATAATCCTGGTAATAGAGATCCAGGTATCTCCCTAAACAAAACAATAAACGACTAAACAAACAATAAACGACTAATTTTCTGAATTCTCCCCCTCCCAAAGAAGACGGCTGAACCTTATTAATAGGATTCGGCCCAAACCCTAATCAAGACGTAAAAGGAAAACTAAATAAAATAATATCTCCTAAATTAATAGATAATACCTAATACTTAAATAATAGTTATCTCTATTATTTAGGAATAGGAACGTATCAAATTCCGATTGTTTAATTCCAGTAGCCGGTCACTGTCAAAGCTCCGCCACTCCTGCCGTCGCTGCACCCTCCGCCGCTGCACCCTCCGCCGCTGCACCCGTCACCTGTGCTGCTGCCACCGGCCAAAGCTACGACTCCCCCTTTCTCCTTTGAAGACTCCGCTAGAAAGGTTATTGTTCTTCATTTATTCGAAGATTCCATGGCTGTTTGGAAAAACAGATCGAATTCATCATCGACTTCCAACAAAGAAACCCTTTAATGCGATTATAACTCATTATTATAAAGCTGTAAGCGGATAATTATCGATTTTATTGTATACGTGGATTCTTATAAAAGCTAACCTTAGAATTAACAAACATCTTGTATAATATGTGAAATTCAACGTACATGCTTTAAAAATATTTGATCTTTGATGGTAACTCTAGAATTATTACAAAATGTTTTAAATTTCATTTTATTGTTGAAAAAGTCTTTCAATTTTCAAAGAATATTGTTTATTTAAAATTCAGTTTATTTTATCAGCTTGCAGACATTGAAAAACAAACAGTCTTTTTCTGCAGACTGCAGACGTTTGGTCCACATTTTCTTTGCAGATGTGATCCGCAGACTGCAGACATTCTGCCTCTTAAAAAACAAACAGCACCTAAGAAAACATGAAACTATCATCAAATCTGCAAGTTATGGAAGTAAAAATTCAAATAATAACATGAACAATCAGCTAACACAGCAGCCATTTACTAAATTAATTGGGCATTCATAAATAATCAGCTAGATTTGTCCGCTACATAATTGTATAAAATAATAAATACGATCACTTTAAAATATAAAACAACTAAAAAGTTCATAAATTGGCTACGATAATGAAATACCCCAGCAGTGCAGTGAGGAAAAAATGCAATATACCAAGAAATGAGCCCAAATCCAATAACAATAGTTGAAATGACAACTCTGCCCCTTTGATTTAATGCCACAGTTTACTACAGAATCCATTCCTAGGCCTTTTGTCGCTGTTTATAATATCAGAAAACGAGTCAACCAATTGTCCAGCTAAGCTACTCGGGTCATCCATAAGTGTCTGAATAAAAGTGTTGACCACTCTACGTTCCTGTTCGGTTGACCTTAAACTAAACCAAGTCAACAATTTTAACCTAAATTCTTGCTTAATGTACCCTTCACACTCCAACCAACGAATCATTTTCACACAATATTCAAAGTTTTCATCCAAACTACCCGATCCATTTTTGTTAGCAGGAAAAGGTGAGATGTTAATCAAAGCACTATTACAATCATGGGTGGTCTCAGTACTAGCTGGCCTTTTTCGTGACAGTGAATCGACAGCTGGCACTTCCCCATTGGGCGGGCCGTGATTGGCCCAGTTTTCAGATTCACCACTACCATTGTTTTCATTTTCGTCCCTAGAGGAATCATTTATAGGAACTAAATCTTCATTCAGATCAGGTACTGTAGCGATATTCAAATCAAGCCCATTACCATTATCCGAATTCAAATCGGGTTTTGATTTTGACTTTTCGGTGTTGACTGTTTGACCAGAAATATCGTCTAAATATCCTTTTTCCTCAACCCAAGCTAACCGGAGGATTTTCCCGAGGTCCCGAACTTTAAAGCCTGAGTCAGATTCGACATCTTTTACACCAGATGTCCCTTCATTTATGACATTATTATTATTATTATTAATATTATTTTTGTGAAGTATTTCTACACTTTGGGTGAAACATTTGGCTTGTGAGTGACCTAAATCACCGGTTTCGGTGTATGACACGATTCTAAATGAGTATTCGGTGCACGGTTGCAGATTGGAAATTAGAATTCTTCTTTGAGATCTTGGGAAAATTGAAATTGGATCTTTTGTGTGTGTTTCTTCTGTAGTTTTGGAGTACCATAATTTGAACCCGGTTATATTGTTGTTAGATAATGTTGATAGTTCTATTAAAACAAGCACAACAGATGATGATGTCACTTCTTCAAAGATGAATTTGCACGCTGCAGGAACCGAACCTTCTGCAAAAGAAGAAATTAAAACAAAAAAAATAAAATAAAAAAAATCCAAAGATTTGAGGTAAATGTATAGCGGTCAATTTGCCAGCTGTACCATCCAGGGTGGCAGTAGAGAGATTAGCAGAAACTTGAGCTGCTTTGTGAATAGCAGCATTACAGAGTGCTTGAACTTCAGTTGCAACAGAAAGTCTGCCTACAATACCTCGTGCCAGCTTGGCAGAGACCCCACTAAGTGGGCCCACCTCGGATTCTAATTTGGTTTTTGCATCTTTAACAATTTCATGAAGTTTTTCAAACCTTGATGTACCATCAAATAGCCTGAAACTTAAGTATATCCTGTAGCATAGGCTGTCAACACGGCGTGCATCTTTAGCAATAGTCAGTTGTTTCTTCCAATTCCTAGAATAATAAATTCAATGAGAAAATTATTTTTTAAAATTATATAATTTAGAAGAATAATAAGGCGAATGTGAAATTACCCAAGTATCCCTGAGATTTTACCACAAGAAGCACAACAATAACTGCCATCAAGCTGCATGAGTTGACCAAGGTCAACAACACCCGCCTTACGATGTTGTAGGGCACACTCAATATGGCAGGATAACCCACAGGATTCAGCAGCTGGAGAATCAGATGTACATTCCAACCAAAGACTAGGATCCTTATTATCATCAAATAAATGGCAGATGCAGCATGAACACCTTTTGCAAAATGTGTCAGCAGTTGAAAGAACTGCTCTGCATGCAGAGTTACTGCAGATCCATGTACTTGAACATTCTTCTGTGATTGGTGGGATTCTAATTGGGATTTCGGCTTTTCGGTTTTGTTTTCTTGATGCTTTAGGGCTTATGGATGGTTTTTTGGAGTCCAGAAGCTTCTTGCTCATTGTTCTTGATGTTGAAGAAAATAACCAAATCCAAAATGTACCTTAAATCTCTGCATGCATAATTACTATTTTGATTTTACAATCTTGATTGTAGATCAGTATAATATCATTTCTTCAGGAAAGATCATCATGGCATATGAACACGGGATTGCCCCTGATACCATAGAAATTACTGTCATTTACTACAAAATCCGTATCACATTATGTAAAATAATTAAATATCTATCTAATAACTCCCATTCAACTTTCATTATTGAAACCACATTTACTACAGCCTTATCCTGTCAAAATTCTTTCAAGATGCTGATTTGACTATGTTGTTAACCAAGTACAGCTAAAATCTTTTAGGTAACCATGGGGTTGGACTAATGATAGTGTGGACTTCAACTTTTTATTTCATTAATTATACTAAGTTTAATTTAATGATATAGTTCCATATGCTATCTAACAGCTAGATCTTTCGGTCCAACAATTGATAAGTAGCAAAGACGTGTGAAACAAATTAAGAAATTGGAGACCTCAAGTTCTCACCTTTAGCAACAAGTTTATCATCCATGTCCATAATGCTCAAGAGTAACTCCCTGTGAAGAAAAAATGAAATTTTCAGCACTACATTATCCTGAATTCTAACCATATAGTGTTCAATATGAAAGAGGAATTCAAGTATGTGTAGTTTGAACTATGCGTCAGTGACATAATTAAGAATGAAATTAACTTATGCTAGCAATTAGGGAGAGTTTCGTCTTCCATATTAAGGTGGACAACTTTCTCAATATCTTACCAATACAACTGCAATGTATGATCATTTAGCCCCTAACTTATTGACATATACATGATCCTTCTCATAATACAACAATGTCAATAAACCTAAAAAAAATCAAATTTTGTTCAACTCTTCATCATACATTGTCGAATTACATATATAGAGCACTCAACCAAACAACCTTACTATAAAAGGTATTGCTTATCAGAACAGTCATCCAAATACCAGGTGGAGCATAAACATGTAAATAATAATAACACGAAACCACAATTCCACAAATTAAAGCTTCAAACATGAACAAATCATAATAAAAATATTAGAAAACATGCGGATCTGAGCATATAAAACGCCGTTAATACAAGTTATATAATAAACAAAATAAAACTTTATTACGTATACGAGTAGCGGATCGAAGACGAGATACCTGTGAAAAATGTGCGCGATCAGGGAGAAAATTAGGGTTTTTATTTATGGAAACGAGAGGTTTTGGTATGCGAGGAGAGGAAAAAATAGGAATTTTTAATCGGTTAGTTTGTTGATTGTGTGAGGAATTTGGGTTTTTTGTTGAAAGGTAATCGTAGCTTAAAAGTCTTGGTCACTTTTGATGGGTCAGGATAGATGCACGCGCCAGAGGACGCGTGAAGGACCGGATACAGTTAGAAAAGTGAAGCAGTTGGATGCTCAGCCAAAAATGGTACAACAATAACTACGTGTGAGCGTTTGGTCCGAATTAGTCTGGATCGGGTTTTGACCCGAACTGAGAACACATTGATTTCTAGGACTGAATACTGGATTAAGAGGATGAATATCGGTCTGGTTTTGGATCACAGGGTTTCAGACTTTTAGGCTCGTTGTTATGGAAAACTTTTCGTTTTCTATGAAAAAAATTTTAGGGAAGAGAAATAGTTTTCATTTACAATTTTCCATGAAATTTTTTGAAAACGTGTTTGGTTCAAAACATTGAGTTTTCATTTTCCAGTTTTGGAAAATTAGAAAACTTGTTTGGTTGTATATTTTCCACATGTTTCATTTTCTATTTTTTTGTTATTTTAAATAATACAATATACAACATATTTGCTCTGTCATCAACCCACCTTCCACATCTACCGGAGAAAACTCGGGAGATGAGCGGAAGAAAGTGGATCTGGTTTGAGGAGGTGAAAGAAATCGATTTTGTGTCTTATTTCATATTCTGGGCTAATATATGTGTTGGGCTAATAAACAATTCCTAATATATAAGCCCGATTCATGGAAACTTTGCATAAGGATATGAACTAAATTGAGTATTATAAGGATATGAATATAATTCCATAATAATTTACTTTGTCCAAAATAATTGATACGCCATAACTATATAACTGATTTTCTCCTAAATAATTCTACCATTACAATTATTCAAGTTCAATGAGTGCTATGTTAATAATATTTTACTCAAAATTTTAATTACTTATTGCTGAAACAAAAGAAATTATAAATAATCCTTATAGTATGTGATGGGAATGGGATTCAATTTGCAGATATGTCACAAAATTTCTAGTTTTATCCGCATATTCCCTTTCAGCCAAATGATACATACTATGTTAATCTTCTAAAAAATTATAATAACTAACTTTAATATATACAACCTAACAAAAAAGATGTCAATAATTGTATTCAACTTAAACCAAATCAATTTATAGTTACTCCACAGTTGTTAACTTAATTTTTATAATGCCACGAAACTTTTTAGAAAGAATATTAACATGGTTTCTAATTTTAAAATATATTTGAAAAAATATTTGGTACTCAGAGCTTTTATTAAGAGCTGTAAGCTTCAATATTTAATTTGTAAAAGTATATTTGGCAAAGTAAATAAAACCGAAAATATAGAATGTAATTTAACATAATGTAGATAATCCCATTGTAACAAGACCACTTGTGCATATTCATCACGCAGAAAAACAAGCATTTAAATATACATAAACACATAGAAACAATGCAAGGATTACACAAATGTTTACCAATGTCTATACGTACGTATGTGTGTGTGTGTGTGTGTTGGGGATGGGGTGGGTGGAGTGGAGTGGAGAGTGGGTATGTAGAGAAGTTTGGAAATGAAAAAGTACGGAAAACAATAAAAATCACTTTTTAAAAGTTTTTCAAATCCTTCACAAATTTAAAAAACAGAAAATTTTCATTTTTTTTCATGCAACCAAACACGTTTTCAGAACTTTCTGTTTTCTTGGAAAAATTCTCCGGAAAGGTGGAAAATTTTCCGTAACCAAACGGAGCCTTACAGACCTAACTGGAAAATCAAGTTGTGAAAATTTTGGCCGGTAAGTAACCAACATTAGGAGTAGGCGGTAGCAATTCTTTGGTGTAGTTTTTTAGATCACTAGCACGTAGTAGCTTAGGTTTTAAAATGTATTGTAGGGTTCCATCTTAAAACCAATTAGTTGTAAAAGAAGTAGCCCATGACCTTTATAAGCACAATACTAGTTCATTTCTTGTCCAATGTGGGAAATCTCAACATGTACAACTATAACGCTGAAAGGTATGGGTACATGGGGCGAGGGGTGGTGCTGAGGTGGAGGCGCCCAACGGCGTGGTGGAGGAATTTGAGAGACACTAGGCAGGACCCATCAACACACCACAACACCACTTGTGAGGGGGGGGGGGGGTGTTCCTTTTCTTTTAACGGGGTGATGGTTGCCACATGGGCACCACACCACCACATGGCCCATACCCCATAGTCTAACACTTACATTATGTGATAATGTTAGGGATGACTTTGTTAGCCCTTAGCAGTGTTTGTTATTTACTGACAATAACAAAAAGATAACAAGCTAGATAAATAGAGGGATGTTTGAGAAAACTTGAAGTATAAGGCCACTCCCAACGGTTTGGCAAACTGATACTGTCAGTTGTTGCCAAATCAGCGCTACGTCAGCTCACTCTCCAACTGACACTAAAGTAACGTACACATGCCAACAATACCACTTCCCTTTAATTTTTTGGGACCCACCATTAGAAAACTCACACACACAAAATACCCCTTTGGGCCCACCCACCAAAACTAACGCCATATTCTCTTCCGTCTCCAAACCAGCTTGTGCAAACCGACGGAACCACTGGCGGACCCGTGCCAATGGTGTCCCCAAACTAACACTAAACTCACGGTAAACTAACATGATTGTTGGCACCCGTCTAAGGTGCTTATAAGGTTATTAGCTTAAATAAACTTACAAATGTAACCATATTAATATAAGCTTATAAGCTCTTACGTAAGCTTTCTCATCTCATATCAGGATGGAATTCGCATTTTGTTGTAGTTTGATTCTTTAAAAAGACATTGTATTTCTACTTTTCTAGGGTTGGAAAGGAGAAGAGTGGGTCGAGTTGGTCATGAATATGTCTTGGAGGCCCCATTTGACATGCGCTGTAGTCTAAACATAAAAGAAACTTATCACGAACCAATTTAGACAACTGAACTCATGATCAAAAATACCCAATGCTTATAATAACATAGAGTAGTGAGCTAATAAACATTTTAAAGTATTTTTCATATGATTCATGTAGAAGAGTCCATAGAATTATTTAAAATAGGATTTTCTATTGTAACTACCGAAATTTGTAAATAAATAAATTGTATAAAAATATGATAATTATGGATAATTCATTTCAGAACCGTAGGAATTGGTTTCGTGTCATTTGGACACTGTTTGATATGGTTAAGGTCGAAACCGAGCTGGTTTAGACAACAAAAAGTTGCAGCCTAGCTGCCTGGGCAAGTTCGCGGCGCGAACTTGGGTTCCCGATCGCGAAGGCGAGACATAGATTTGGGGTTTTGGACGATCGGAGTTCACGACCCGTTCCCGATCGCGAGGTGTTCCCGACGCGGGAAGTTCGCGACGCGAACTCCAGTTCGCGAACGCGAACTCGTTTAGATGTATAAAAACGGGTTTTGGGGCTAGGGTTTAGACACCTACGTCCCTAGTGCTAGCTCAAGCGTTTTTTTGAAGAGAAGAGGCGATTTTGCTGATCTTGAGCTCAAATCTTAACCATCTTTGAAGATTTAAACATCAAAGGTAAAGATTATTGATTCTTGTCATCTTCTACCTTAGTTTCAAGCTTTTCATGGGCATCAATGGTGGTTTTGGGAACCAACCATATCATCTTTGGGGAAGATGATCTATCATGAGT
The DNA here is from genome assembly GCA_963853835.1 of Calendula officinalis. Lineage (NCBI taxonomy): Eukaryota > Viridiplantae > Streptophyta > Magnoliopsida > Asterales > Asteraceae > Calendula > Calendula officinalis. The sequence goes on along the minus strand of OY970825.1, from coordinate 15,501,136 downwards.
GTAAAACACTCATGGTAAGCTTGTAATCAATGGGTACAAGCTAGATTTGGGTTTTATGGATAGAAATCTTGAACTAGGGTTTGAGATTCCACCAAGTTGTATGAACTTGGTGGTTGGGAAGGTTTATTTGGGTTTATTAGTAGCTAGTTATGGATTGTAACTAGATGTTGTGATGATATTGATATTAGGTCAAGAAGACTTTGAGATTTGAAGTACTTCCTTGATTGAGAAGTAAGGATTTGTGTTGTTGAACACAAGTATTGGATAACATTGCTAAGGTGAGTACATGTGATCTTTTCTGAGTACATAGAAAGATGATTTTTATGGCCTAAATGATTAAACAAGTTTTTAGTAGTCTTTATTGAATAAATGTTTTGATAAAGAAAAAGATTGATTAGTTAGTACATGAATTGAATTGTTATTGATTTGCTTGGTTACCACTAGTATGTTGAGATCTATGATTTGGAGCATTGGCTCAAGTTGTTGAATTGTTATGTGGTAGCTAAACAATTGGATCCTAGATAACCCACACAAGTTGGGGGAGTTAGTGACACCTACTTGGGGCGGTACCACCCTGCGCAAGGGTAGTGTGTCGAGAAATTATAACCCGGAAAGCGGGGGAGTTTGAGATAACCCGGAAATCGGGGGAGAAATAGATAACCCGGAAACGGGGGAGTTTACCTAGTTAACCCATATCGGGGAAGTTGTTTCGGGGAGGCCTATTACGTATGTGTTGGGCTTATGGCAAGCCTTAGAGTATGTTTGACTATGTGCAATTTGATAATTATTTAATTATTATTTTATTGCAAATATTTTCTAATCGGGTCTAAAACCCATGTTTCCCACGAGACAATCTCGTCTCACATACTACGTTTATTTTTGACTATGCACTCAGGTTCGGGAGCTAAGGATTAGGTGGCCCGTAGTAGTAGCATTTGATGATTAAGCTCGGTGTACTTATTTAATTCACTAGACTAGTTTTGATATATTTGTAACACCGGTTTTTGGTACTCCTTAATTATTCCAAATGTTTATTTAAACAAATTTTTTTGGATGTTATGGATTTTTGAATGTTAAACTTATTTATTTAAAAAGTTTAAATTGTTCTGAATAATTGGTGTGTTACAACTTGGTATCAGAGCTTTAGTCTAAGTGAATTTGGTTGGTTTAACCACCCTAGACTTAGACTTTGCTTTTGGGACATTATGTTCTATAGGAAGTTAGGTTGACCTTTAAGAGTTAGGGTTGACCATTAAGGGAATTGTTTTGAATCGAGCTTTTCTTATGTATTGTTATGACTAATTAGTCAACTATTTGGATTCTATTTGGGTTGACATCTTATTATAGTAAGATGGCTAGAACGAGATGTGGTCGAGCCTTGTTGGATGGAGAACAAGCTTCGAATGTGAATCAAGATGGGAATGGATTGGACAATTCGGGTATTGGGAATAACCATACTCCGGTAACATTGGAGGCAATTCAATCCATGCTCACTAATATGAGAAATGTGATGCAACAAGATGTTAACCGGATCATAAATGATCGGTTGAACCTTGGTGATAATGAAAGGGATGAAGAGGAACGTCGTGATGAGGATGAGAGGGAGGAAAGTAAAGATTCCCCACCTCTCACAAAGACTAAGTCAACGGACACTAGTGTCCCGACCGAGAAGTCCTCCAATGAGGAAGGTGGTGAAGAAAGAAAGATTGAACGTGAAGGATGTTCTTACAAAACATTCCTTGCATGCCGACCCGACAACTATCTCGGGAGTACGGAACCAAAGGTGACCGTTTGTTGGATTCGAGAGACGGAACATGTGCTTGAAAGTAGCAAGTGCAAGGAAGAAGACATGGTGACTTATGCCTCACGTTTGTTGAAAGATGATGCTCTTACATGGTGGGACACCGTGTATGAGACTTTGGGAAAGAAAGCCGTTTACAAGATGTCGTGGGATGAGTTCAATAGGAGACTCAAAGAGAAGTTTTGTCCCGAAAGGGAGTTGGAAGAGTTGTTGGAAGAGTTCTTGCATTTCAAGAAAGGCAATCTAACCTTGGATGAGTATACCAAGAAGTTCACGGGATACCTCCCGTTTGTGTCAAGTACCCACCCAACCGAACGTAGTCGTGTGGTTCGGTTTGCTAATGGGTTACCATGGGAGTATGAACTCGATGTGAAGAGGGCGACCACTCTTGATGAGGCGATCAATGTCGCCCGAAGTGTTGAGAAAGTTAGTAAGAGAAGGGTACAAGAGAGGTCGTGTAACACCTCAAATTTTAATACAAAACATTTGCCCAAAATAAATTATTTAATAAAGAGGAGAACTATTCCAAAATATGGATTTACAAAAACCTTTGGTATGAAAATCAGAGTATAAAGTTTGGTGTTACAAAATAGATCAAAACCAAAGCTAAGTATAAATCCAATCTAAAGTTCTTCTACTCTAGGCCCCGCATCTCTATCCATGCGTACCTAAACCTTCGATCCCGAACCTGAGTACATAGCAAAACAAACAAGGAGTACGTGAGACAAAACGTCTCGTGAGCTACATGGGTTTAGACCCAGTAATAATAATAATCGTATGACATATAGACAAACATGTAAGTAAATCATCCATCTAACTAGTCAACCTATTGTGACTCTAATACTTTGCTTTCCTAGCAATCATATCTAGTTATCGGGTTGCCCCCGAGCTAACTAGAACCACCTTGACTTATTAACCGAAATCCATCGCCATTAATAAGCCTCAAGATACCGGCAAGAGGGATTCGCCCAATCTACCAATACCTGTCTTACTCACCGGACTACCTCCAGTTAGCAAGACTACTATCGTGGTGGAGTCGATGGGAATCCACCAAACTGCCCCTCACACCACACCTCATGACCGGGGGTCCCCCGCATCGTCACATCATCTCAACATATCATAACTCAATGGTTATGTCAATCTAGCTCTCGGCTATCACGTCTATCAACAAACAAGTTAGTTCAATACTATTATCGGTATAACTAACTACTAACTACTAGTCTACACAATTAAGCAAATAGACCATAACACAAATAATAAAATGATTTCATAGGCTATGTACTCAGTAAATTTGCACACGTACTCACCTTAGCAATAAGATGCTCCAACCGAATTATTGACACCAAATCTCTTGCTTCACCAATTCACCGACTTTCCAAGATGTCACCGAAAGCCTAATACAATGATCACAAGATGTTCAACATCTCATACTGCCAATAATGAATTCATTAACCTCTAATTACCATTAACTAATATTTTCCCCAATTATGGTGATTTACCAAACCCTAGGTTTAACCAACCCTTAAGATTCTTACCAATCGAAATCATACACTTGTTCCCTTTGTTAGTATACCATCTATTAAGTGTATACATCATTTATTCACCATAAACCATAACCCCCAATAACTAGGGTTTCAAACCCAACCATCAAAATACATAGATCTAAAGCTACAAAGATCAAGGAGTGAAGATATACCTTTAATCTTCACCTAGGAGTGAAATCTACCAAAGATTTGTGAAGAGATCAACCACAATCTGCACTAGAGCTCCAAACATCGCCAAGAAGAAAACTAGGGTTTTGGAAATGCATTTAATGAGCTAAAACCCGACTTTAATGCTGTCGACCAGAGTTCACGGCGCGAACTAAGTTCGCGTCGCTAACTCTGCGTTGCACGCCAACTTCGCGATCGCTAACTACTCGTGAACTACATCACGCTCAAAATCCAAATCCGCTGGAGACAGTTCCCGATCGGGAACTATAGTTCGCGGCGCTAACTCTCAAGAGCAGCAGGACTGCATTTTTCGGTTGTTGTCTCGACCCGGTTTCGCCCATAACTTTCTCATACGGTCTCCAAACGACACGAAACTAATTCCTACGTTCTTTAAACGATTTATCCTTATTTATCATATTTTTATACAATTTATTTATTTACAAATTTCGGGTCGTTACAGGTCGGTTGGTAATGAGACGAGAAAGTTTGAGAGTTTTTCGAGACCATCAAAGAAGAGCAAGTTTGCCCCGAGCGGGTCAAAGCAAGGTAGTGTCAGTGGTTGTAGAAAGTGTGGTAGGGACCACAAAGGTGAATGCAAGGCGGATTCAAACGGTTGCTACAAGTGTGGACGATTTGGGCACAAGGCTAAAGATTGCAAGGTTAAAAGCCTTGATGAGGTGGAGTGTTTCTCATGTCATGAGAAAGGGCATTATAGTAATGTTTGCCCAAAGAAGGGAACCGAAACGTTGGTGTCAACCGCTCACAAGAAACCGGAGCCGTTGAAAGTCAAAGGGCGTGCCTTCCAACTCAACGTGGGGTGCATCAGTTTTATTTGTGAAGAAGAAAGATGGCTCGATGAGGATGTGTATTGATTACCGAGAGCTTAACAAGATGACGATTAAGAACCGATATCCTTTGCCGAGGATAGATGATTTAGTTGATCAACTTCAAGGAGCCGATTATTTTTCCAAGATTGATTTAAGATCGGGTTACCATCAAGTTCGTGTCAAAGAAGGTGATACCGAGAGGACGGCCTTTAGAACTCGTTATGGGCATTATGAATTTCTGGTGATGCCATTCGGTTTGACGAATGCCCCGTCTATTTCATGGATCTCATGAATAGGGTTTGCAAACCTTTTCTCGATAAATTCCTCATCGTGTTCATCGATGATATTCTTATCTTCTCCATAATCGAAGAAGAACATGAAGAACACTTGAAGCAAACTCAAGAAGTTTTGAAACGAGAAAAGCTGTATGCAAAATTCTCAAAGTGTGAATTTTGGTTGCGAGAAGTTCAATTTCTCGGTCATGTAGTATCTCAAAGCGGGATAAAAGTTGACCCGTCTAAAATTGAAGCGGTAAAGAATTGGGAAGCACCGAAGACTCCAACCGAAGTTAGAAGTTTTCTTGGGTTAGCCGGTTACTACCGAAGATTTATTGAAGATTTTCCCCGAGTGGCGGTCCCACTCACTAGGCTAACGAGAAAATATGTGAAGTTTGATTGGGGGAAAAAGCAAGAGGATGCTTTTGCCTTGTTAAAGGAGAAGTTGTGCAATGCACCAATTCTCACCTTACCCGATGGTATGGAGGATTTCGTGGTGTATAGTGACGCCTCGAACAAAGGTCTTGGTTGCGTTTTGATGCAAAGAGGTAAAGTGTTAGCTTATGCTTTAAGACAATTGAAAAATGCGGAAGAGAGATATACTACTCATGATTTAGAGTTGGCGGCGATTATTTTTGCCTTAAAAATTCGGAGACATTACTTGTATGGCACAAGGTGTATATTGTACACGGATCATAAAACTCTTAAGTATGTGTTCACACAAAAAGATTTGAATATGAGACAAAGAAGGTGGATTGAGTTGATTAGTGATTACGATTGTGAAATTGTTTATCATGAAGTGAAGGCTAATGTGGTAGCCGACGCCTTGAGTAGAAAAGTTTATGAAAAGCCCGTTAAGGCTAAGTTGATGCGGATTGAAGTGGTGTCTAGCTTCATTGAAAGTATAAAAACCGCACAAGCCAAAGTGATGGGAAAAGATGAATTTAGACAAGAGAGATTGGGAAAGAACCAAGTATTTGAAGAGAATGTTCAAGGGTTAAAAACCGTAAATGGTCGGATTTGGGTTCCGAAATTCGGTGGAAACCGAAAAGTATTGTTGAATGATGCTCACAAGTCCAAGTACTCGATTCATCCCGGAAGTACAAAGACTTATCAAGACTTGAAGAGAATGTATTGGTGGTCGGGGATGAAGTCGGGAGTAGCAAAGTACATTTCAAAATGTGCCACGTGTGCATAAGTGAAAGCCGAGCACCAAGTGCCTTATGGTGTTGCACAATCGTTGCAAGTGCCGGCCGGTAAATGGGAAGATACTACCATGGATTTTATTGTTGGTCTTCCAAAGACAAGTAAAAATCATGATGCCATTTGGGTGATTGTTGATAGGTTAACGAAAAGTGCGTTATTTCTAGCTATTCGGGAAACTATGCCACTCGAGAAGTTGACAAAGTTGTATGTTGATGAAGTTGTTCGATTGCATGGGGTACCAATGTCGATTGTGTCCGATCTGGATGCAAGGTTTACCTCGAGATTTTGGAGATCACTCCAAGAAGAGTTGGGAACTAAGTTGAGATTGAGCACGGCTTACCATCCGCAAACCGATGGTCAAAGCGAAAGAACGATCCAAACGGTCGAAGATATGTTGAGATCGTGTGTATTGGATTTTGGTGGTAAATGGGATGAACATATACCGTTAGTTGAATTTTCGTATAACAATAGTTATTCCTCAACAATTAAAATGCCACCGTTTGAGGCATTGTATGGGAGAAAATGTAGGACGCCTTCTTGTTGGTTGGAGGCGGGTGAGACGAAACTCACGGGTCCCGAGATTGTGAAAATAACAAACGAGAAAATCGGAATAATTCAAAAGAATATGAAAGTCGCACAAGATCACCAAAAGAGCTATTCGGGTTTGAAAAAGCGACCCTATGATTTGGATGTTGGTGATATGGTGATGTTGAAAGTGTCGCCTTGGAAAGGCGTGATGAGATTTGGTAAGAAAGGAAAGTTAAGTCCACGGTATGTTGGACCATTCAAGATTTTGAAAAAAATTGTGCTTCAAGCCTTCAAGCTTGAACTTCCACCCGAGTTGCAAGGTGTCCATGACACGTTTTATGTTTGTAATTTGAAGAAATTTTTGGGTGAAGTGAAGAATGTGATCCCACTTCAAGAATGTGATCCCAACCGTTTAATTATTCCAAATGTTTATTTAAATCAATTTTTTTGGATGTTATGGATTTTTGAATGTTAAACTTATTTATTTAAAAAGTTTAAATTGTTTTGAAAAATTGATATATTACATCTATAATGTTTCCTTAGTTACGCTTTCATTTGTAATCACTTGATTCACTTCCTCCTAAAGTAAAATCAAAGATGTCTCTATTTTCTAGTAATTGAGGTCCATGTTAGTATACTTAGCCTCATTTATGTTATTTGATAGTTGTTGACTGGGTTGAACCCGACTGAATGGAAGGTCTAAATGGATCAACAACTTTATATTTTTAACTGGGTCATATGTTGAGTAACAGGTTAGGACCAAGTAAAAGTTAAATTTTTTGTCTATTAAACGTTGTGACTCAGACCGTGTCAGAAGTTACCTCTTACCAAGCCCAGTAAAAATCAAATCAAATAGCCACTCATATATGAAAAATCAAATTAGAATATTTTTTTAAGGAAATAGGAATGAATTATTAAAGCATTTGTTCCATATAACTTTGTATATTGTAGGAAATTCTTTTAGTTACCAAATGGTCTAAATTTCCCTCTCTCCTTTTGAATAAAATGGTCAAATTAAAAAAAAAAATTGAATGGCAAAACAAAAGTCAAACTAGCAACAGATGACCCTGAACTAGTAGGCCCAAATAGAAATAAAATTAACTAGGCAGGAGCTAGCAAAATACATGACAAAAGAAAAAAACCGGCAACAGCGAAACAAGAAACTCAACAACACCAATACAGCAGAAAACTAAAACTAGACACCAAAAATAGAAGGCTACACAAAACTACAAGTAGAGCCAACATCCAACGGAATAGGAATCATGTGATTAATGCGCCAAATTTGAATGGGTAGTGATTTTTAGATTGACAAATTAAATTTTGCACACAATAGATATACTATAGCCTGCAGGGAATTGTCAAATTTGGGTGGAGGGAATTATGATTTGAGGGCATTGCACATTTGCATGTGCTGTGCTTGATAGCTTATTTCCTCCGTCAAATAAATAACAGAACCAAGGAACATGATATTAGGTGGCTAAGTCGGGTAATTTTAACCAATTTTTAAAATTCGGGATATTATGCCTGGGTTAATGCACATAAAGGGTAACGGAATTTTATTAAAAACGTACATCTTGATTATCTTTTAAAAAAAATCATGAATAATTGGTGTTGTTGAGTTTCTTGTGTCGCTGGCTCACATTTTGATTATATCATAAGCAAGTTAACACGTTTAGTTATTCGCGTCTCGTGTCTAGTTTACCATGTATGAGTATGACCAGCGCTTTTCCTACCCGCCAACCTTTTCAATTCATAAATTAAATATTCAAAAATATACTTGTTTTTTATATTAAAAAATATATTATGTATCTCAAATAAATTGACTCGTAAACTAGTTTAGATAATCGAGCAACACAGAGTGTTTTTTAGCATATCGTACCCATTCCATAAACTAAATATTCCAATCGGATGTTGGTTCCAAAAATTTTGACTGTGAGAAATTTTTTTTGTATAAAACATATTTTGAATGTGAGAAATTTTTTTTATAAAAATTTTGACTACTTAATGATTCAGCATATGTTGTAAGGAAGAATGATTCAGCAACTTTTTGCTGTCCCATTCAGCATATACTTCATTCAGAGGCGCTAAACAAACGCACTGAATGCTGAATGATTAAGCATTCAGCGCTGAATGGTTCCATTAAGCTGTAAACAAACACAACCTAAAACCCATTTAGAGTGGAGTAGTGCCGAAAGACGTTTTGGTATTGTAATCCTTTTCTTTATTATAATCATGGATGTTTTCGGCTTTTTCAGTTTTATATAGTTTCCTTTCTATCACCTTAAAAGTCATATAAACTAATTTAATAGGACATTAATTAATTGAGGTCCATTTTAGTGTAGTGATTGTAGCCATTAAAGTATTACTTCCTCTTTTCCCAAATAAACTTGTAATTTCTATTTTTCACAAATTTTTAGAAGAAAGTTTTTGATTAAAGGATAAGGTTAGTATGGTTATTCAACTTTTTTTCCGCTTAGATAGAGTTAGAGCATCAGGTGTGGTCACATCAAGTTGGAGTACCACCTCCGCCCCATCTATGCGCCACATCACTATTTCACATTCAAAACCCCAAATACCCCTTCTACCATCGTTAACCAATAATACTCTTTTGGGACCCACCAAAATACATCTAACTCACAAAATACCCTTAAAAATCCACTCTCTCTCTCCTCTCTCATTCGCCGGACCACCCACGAATGGTTTCACTCACATAACGTGAGGTATGGTGACGGAAGGAATATTGCTTAGGTGGCAAGGGGCGAGGGGTGGCTCGCCACCACACCCCTCCCTCTTAGTAGTGTATCCTTGGACATATATTTATGCAAGAAACATTATCTTATATGTAGATCATACTAAATTGAAGGAGTGGGAATTTATTTAAGACAAATATTCAAAGAAGAATAAAAAGTTTATATAGGGATGGGAGGAAGTATAATCTTGTATGATATCATATTTTGACTTCAATACTTAATGAGTTTCAGAACTTCAAGATATTGGAATTTGCTCAATGATATAGCCGATTCACATGATATCATCCGTTATCACAATATTAGCACAGATTGTAAATGCACACCAAAGTCAAAAGAGTACACAAACAGAAATGAAAATGGATAATAAGAGATCGAAAGATTAAACTAAAAAAGAAGAAGCAGGGAATAAAATCTAAAATATAATAATAAAATTAGAAATCCAGAGACCAGAACAGAACCAGCAAACAGAAAGAAGAAACTATACCACCATCAATGGTTTCGGGGCTGGGGATGGATGTTCTCTATACATATATAATTTTTTCCTGCAACCTATATTTAATTAACTTTTTTTTTTTTATTTTCTAAAATTCGAATTATAAGCATAAACAATTCGAATAAACTAGCTATCTGGGGAGAGATCTTCTCCTCTTGCATTCTACTTGTTTCTGTCATCATTTTTCTGTGTGTTTGTGTGTGGGTGGGGGTTCTTGAGGTGATCAAGTGAGTGCCCATGAAAAGGCTGAATAAAGTCTTCATCAGGAAACAGAAGAAATAGATGATTGTATTATTGTTTTAAGTAAATTTCCTAAAAGAATCAATAAAAGGGTGGTGGTGGAGGAGACGCGTATGGAACACTAATGACCGGAGGTAATGGCCCCTCGTATACCGGAGCTGGTGGTGGAGATGGTGGAGGTGGAGAGGGGTGGTGGATTGGTGGCGGTGGAGAAGAGTATATCGGAGGTGGGGGAGGTGAAGAGTAAATAACAGGTGGTACTGGAGGGGATTTATGCGGTGGTGGTGGTGGAGAGGATTTATGCGGTGGTGGTGGTGGAGAGTGTTCATCACAAGGTGGAGGTGGGGGTGGTTCTATACAAGGGGGTGGTGGTGGGGGTTCTATACAAGGAGGTGGTGGAGAAATGGGTGGTGGTGGTGGTGAATAGACATAAGGTGGCGGCGGTGAGTGAGGTGGAGGTGGAGAGTGTGGTGGTGGCGGCGGTGAGTGAGGTGGAGGTGGAGAAAGTGGTGGTGGCGGTGAATTATAGTGGTACGGAGCAGGCGGAGGTGGGGATGTAGTTGGAGGTGGAGGTGGTGGTGATCGGACACAATATGGTGGTGTTAGTGGTGGCGAAGGTGATGGTGGAGGTGGGGGAGGAGAGTAAACCGGCGGTGGAGGAGGTGAGTAAACCGGTGGTGGAGGTGGTGGGGGTGAGTAAACTGGAGGTGGAGGCGATGGTGGAGGCGGTGGAGGAGAGTAAACTGGTGGCGGAGGTGATGGTGGAGAGTAAACCGGTGGTGGAGGAGGTGGCGGTGGTGACTGTGGAGGTGGTGGAACAAATGGAGCACATTTAAATGCACCACAATGTATCCTCTTTGACGCGAACGTCTTACACTGGTTAGCAGATCTTTGTGCCGGCCTTGCCGGCAAACAATTCCTCTGATCATCAAACGCCGGCAAATTCAAGCACACCGGTGGCTCACCTGTAAAGAAATTACCAGAGTAGGTAAAATTTTCCAACCTCGGCAGTCTACAAACACTCTCCGGTATTCTTCCGGTCAAAAAGTTATTCGCCACATTCAACTGTTCCACACTCACCAAACCGGAAATACTCTCCGGCAACGGCCCCATTAACTGATTAAAACTCACATCAAACACCGTCACTTCCTTCAACAAACCAATTTCTTCCGGCACACAAGACCTCAAACCATTATTCATCATAATAATCTCGTTCAAAGTATCTGACATGTTACCAATACTCGCCGGAAGACAACCGTGAAACCTATTGTTCGCTAAAACAATCACCGACACGGGCGAATTACCAAAATTCTCCGGCAATTCAAACACAAAGCGGTTATGATTTATAAAAATGGCGTCCAGGTCTTTATCAAACAATTCTTTAGGAGCACTGCCTTCAAACTCATTATACCGGATATCTAAAAACCTCAAATTCGGTAATTTAAGAACAACGTAAGGAAATTTTCCGGCGAACCTGTTGTTACTGAGATCGAGCTCGAATAGTATCTTCAAGTGACGAAACTTCTTCGGGACAGTTCCACAAAATCGGTTAGAATTAATGTGAAACAATGCGAGATCCTTTAGCAAACCAAGCTCCTCCGGTAAGTACCCGGCGATATCACCGTGGTTTAGGTCAATTCCGGCAACGGTCCTCTCGGAGCAATTATCAGGTGCGGGAGCACAGAACACACCCGTGTAGTCGCAAACATCGGAACCAACCCAATTAACGGTGAGATTTTGTGGATCCGAAAGTATCGCCTGCTTCCAAGCTTGTAAAGCAATGTAAGCATTTCTCAACCTAGAATTTTCAAACACAAGCGTCGGATCCACGCTCACATTCTCGCAGAGCTCATCCCGGTAATACAAAAGCTGTCGATGACGGATGTAAGTCACCTCACCATCGGTCAGCCGTCCACCCTTAAACACATCGCCGCCGTCTACGGCGGAGCTACCATCGGAAAAACAAAAAACAAAAGTAACCGATAATGCAAACAGCACAAGATTAAGAAAGGTTGAGTTTTTCATCATATGAGCAAATTAGACATCTAATACTCCGATAATTGCTCGTGAATTCTGAAAATGTGGTTTAAGTGAGGGCTTTTGTAGGAATTTTGAAGAAGATGTGAACGGAAAATGGGAGGAATTAAGACAGACAGCTCAAGAAAAAGATAGGCTCCGAATGTGAATTTATAGAAGATTATAAAGAGGGCCGGAGGCCGGCCGAGCACGGGGGTGACCGGTACTGAGTAATTAAGGGTTTTTAATTACTCCGTCCTTTCCATATAAATGACAAATGTATTCATTGTTCTATATTTAATATTTAAATGTTCTTATTCGCAATTAATTAATCGTATCTACTAATTTAATCTAAATATATGATAATATATGTTAAAATAATAAATATGTTAGAATAGATCACATAAAATCGGTCGTTATAAAACAAAATTTGTAAATATGGTGTTTAAATCGTTTACTCGGTCCAACTTTTATGTTGTTTTATAACGAGTATAAATACTAATAGCCGTTCAAAAAAAAAAAATTAATATTATTAAATGTAAATTTACTAATATAAATTGAAGTATTTCGCTACTTAATATTGATGAGAACTAACAGCATTTAATCATATACGAAAAAATTAATACATTTTAAATTTGTGATTTACAATGTTGTTTGTACATGATGTATACAGTTAATTTTTTATGAGAAATAGTATTAGTTCTTATTATTTATGTCTATTTATGTGGTTATCTATTTGATCATGGCATGTGTCAAAATCAAGAGATTTTATGTGGCTATCTATTTAACGGAATGGTTAGTTTTACCTTGTAATGTGTAACTTTTTATTTGTGGCTAGTTTTTTCTAGTCGTTTTTCTTTTTAATGAAAGCCGTTTCCAAAAAAAAATCAAATTTCTAAAAGGCGTGTCATGGCAGCGTCAAGGCATAAGGCGGCATCCACATTATGAAATAAACCATGACGGCTGTATAAAGCGTGGCTTACGACAATGCGTGATACGGCATGGTTTAAGACGATTTTTTTATTGCTGGATGCGGAAATTGTATTGTTTGAAGAAAAAAAATGATAACGTATATAATTATAAATTTGGATGTAACATTTTTGTTGAACTTTATATATAAATTATCATATACATCAATCGATCTATAATTCTTAGGAGGGGATCCATATAGAGCAATATATATCCATGCAGAGTAATTTCATTTCAAATGACAATTATGTCATTCCTTTTCTTTTATCAATTTTTGCATTTCACCCCTTCCTTTAAGGGCATGATTGTCATTTGATATAAAATTGTTCTACATGAATAAATATTGCCCTGTACGAATAAACTCCCTAAATTTTTTGTTAACTTGATATATATATAGGAATGAGTTCCATTGAGAATTAATATATTGGGTGAAAATGCGATAATAGATCTTATCCGTTGAATAGGGCGGATTTGGGGCTCACGGCCCGGCAAAATCTGCCGCGCGGCACGAGGGGGGCACATGTGCCCAGTTTAATCATCGATGATTAATGTGTAATCATCGATGATTACCCCATGATTACAAAAAAATTCACATTCTCACCATTTTTCCAATTCTCAAAGGAACCCTCCCCATATATATATATATATATATATATATATATATATATATATATATATATATATATATATATATATATATATATATATATATATATATATATATATATATATATATATATATATATATATATATATATATATATATATATATATATATATATAAAACTTATCAAATTAAATAAAAAAAATTGTCGCTTTAACTCACGTCTTAAATTATATATATAATTATTCCATATAACTTCTTAAATAAATTAATATTGTAAGAATTACTTTTAAACAAAAACATAGATAATCGGATATAACATTTTTAATGTAAAATTGCATATAAAAGAATTTGAAAAATTGTAACTCAAGAAGGCCCCAGTCTTGAATATTTACACATTCAATTTCAATTGTCTATAATTGAAATGGAGTGTAATAAGTATATGCAACTTTGGGTGGATATCCTTCTTAGAATATTACAACTTTAAATCTCTTACCATTAATACTTTAAATACTACTTAGAAATAGATTATCAAATTTATTTATATTTTATCATTTTTCTATGTTCAACATTATTTGTATATTTTTATCAATGTGTAATTGCATTATTACTATTTTAATGTATACGAAGTATAATATGTTTTACAGTTTTCTTATTTATGTTATTATTACTTCGTATTTACTAAAAACTAAATGTTCAATCCAATTTATTAATTAATATCGATTATTGAGATTCAATAATCCAGTATAACTTTTAATCTAAAATCCACAATTTAAATTGTTCAGTTTCTAATTATCAACATATTACTTTTTTCGGTGAAGTTATACTAGTATCACGTTATCCTCTGCTTATTATATAGATAACAAATACAGTAATAAAGAATTCAATGCTAGTTTACTTGTAGAGGTATATGTAATTTTAAGGGGATGGTTGCAATTTACTCAATTTGGTGATGTTTGTCACTTGTCTTTGTCCATGCCTCAATGAGAGATGAAGGATAATTTAAGAAAGTTAAATGGTACTCCCTCCGTGCCTAAATAAAGTTCTCATTTCTCTTGGGCACAATTTTTTAAGAGATAGTTAGTGGTGGGGTATTTGGTATTACTTTTGATTAAAATATAAGGATTGATTGGAGAGAGAAAGTGTTTTAGGAGATAGTTAGTGGTGAAAGTATTGTCAATAATATTATTATATTAAGTGGGACCCTTAAGTTTGAGAAATGAGAACTTTATTTAGGGACAAAACTTGAAGGCGAAATGGGAACTTTATTTAGGGACGGAGGGAGTATATAATATAAGTAAAGAGAATTAGTGAATGACGCATGACACCTTATGATAAGTAGCAAGATAAAGTAGACAAAAATGATAAACACCAATACTATTTCTCATGTCAACAACGTTAGCTTGGCCGGTGTAGATGTTGGTTTTGTAAAATGTTTTGTACAAACCACATATATATCTAATTCATTATTAATATATTAGAGATATATTTATTTATTATTAAATATTTCTACTTATTTTCTTACTAATTTTATTAATATATATGTTCAACTCAAAAGATGTACGAAAAAGAATTATTAAATTTTACATGCTAATTATTTTATAGGTACGAGGATATAATATAACTTACTCCCTCCGTCCCACAAAAAACTTCCCATTTGAGATGGGCACAAGTTTTAAGGTGATAGTTAGTGGTGGGGTCATTGACAATAATTTTGATTAAAATATAACATTGATTTGGAGAGAGAAAGATAGTTAGTGGATAGTTAGTGGTGGGGTCCTTAGTAATAATAGTATTTTATTGAAATGAGAAGTTTTTTGTGGGATAAAAATTTAGAGTGAAATGAGAAGTTTTTTGTGGGACGGAGAGAGTATAACTTAGTTTAGTTTATCATTTTTTATTATAAACTTCTTAATATGACTCGTGACAAAAACAAAACATATTAGAAATTGTTGAATATATTACTACTATTTTATATCTAAAATGAGTTTATCATATTTTATAAAAATGGATTTGTTACTATAATTTTTTACACAACTGAAATCATATATTTTGTTGAAATTCATTACTATCATTTCATAACTATTAGTCTTACACTTTTGTAAGATTCTAATTTTTAATAAGATCGATACGTTCAAATAATAGTTTTTTTTAGGGGCGTTTCGCTATAATCTTTGGGAATATGAAGGAGTTGGAATCCAATTCCAATGGATTCTTATTTCTGGTTGGACATAACTAAAATCCTTGATGGGAAAACATTCCATCAAACATAGGAAAGTGAATTCCATCCAATGAAGGAAAGATTTTGAAATCCCATGAATGAAGGAATGAGATGATTATAATATTACCCTTACACATCTTTGAACCTTAAACCAACCACCACCTACCACCACCAGCGACTACCGCCATCCACCACCGCCGCCACCCTCAAGCCACCACCATCGCTACCCGCCACCACCACTACTACCCACCACCGCCATCAACGTCACCCCCACCCGTCACCGTCACCCGCCACCGCCACCAGCACCGCCACCCGTCACCCTCCGCCACCATCGTCCCCGCCACCAATCACTACCGCCACCGCCACCCACATCGCCAGTTCGCCACCCACATCGCCACCCGCCACCACCACCACCGCACCACACGCCACCACCGCTGGCTGTCGCCACCCTCCCCACCACCACAACCTACATTAATAAGGGCAAATTCCTCATTTTACAAAATTTCAATTCTTGTCAACGAAACAATATGTTGAACTGAATTTCAATTTCATTTCCTGCCAACCAAACAGAGTATGAAACTGAAATCCAATTCCTGACAGATTCCAATTCCTTCTAAGATTTTAATTCCATCAGAAATATTCCAGCGAACCAAATACCACCTTAGTATTATTGTAGACATCTTATGATTTCGCATCTTGTCATGTTACCGGAAAACATGAGACAATAGCACGATAATACAACCCTATTATAGAAACGACTAACATAAAACAAAATGGATTTTGTATTAGGTATTAGGATTAATACAAATAAAAACTTGTTGAAATTTATGTTTAAGTTCTTAAACCCGATTTGTTTCATATCCCATACATCCCGACTATAAATACCCGACACCCAATTGCATGTAAAAATTGTATACCCGTACCCATTAATAGTAGTCTTCTTCTAACGGTCTAACGTATTCCAAACGATTCTATACTATTCCAATTTCTATTTTCAAATATTCTATACCACATCCCTACAAATAACCACAGATTACGTTCTGTTTATGGACCATTGTAATTGAGTTGTTAGAGAATAAGCATCTTATTCTAGGCATAAGCATATTATCGTGGGGCCGCAAATGTCACGTCATGCTCGGTTGTATCGTAGGCGGCTTAGAATAATCCGAGCAACCGCATACCGCCTACTCATAACGCGTCAGCTTTAGTTTTCATATGCATGCTTAGCTTCTATACTTGGTACTTTCCTAACTCACCTGCTCTATTTTTAGAACCCGTATTCCAACTTTGTTTCTCTATTATTATTTTATTATTAGAATATTTGTTATTTATAAAACATATATATTCCGGTCCAATAACATCCTATGAGTTAATTATTTGGTTGACTGTCTGTTTGTTAAGTGATTTTTTTAATATATTATATTAGTGCAAGCTAAAATACTTATCGGTACAATTTTATTTTACCTATACCCCCGTCACAGCTAAAATTTCACGAGTTTACCTACTCAAGAGTCAAGACGGAGGTATCCGCATGTTACTTTTTTTTCTCGTCCATTGTCATCCATAGTAAATACAACTTTTTTGACGATTATTTTTGTTAAATACGAGATACGCCAACAAATTTGTTATTTGTCTAGTGTTTCCGATGACATGCATTTTTATATGGACAAAATAATTGTATAAGTGACACGTAAATAAATATTATCCAATTATATAATGTTTTCAGATTAAATTCAAATTCGTTATCGTTTTATTTAAAACATTATATATAAGCAGATAAAACTTTAACTAGTTGGTGTAGATCAACTGGCAATCAAAAGAAACTTTGGAGGGTTTCCTTCACAAGGTTTTGGATTTAAATCTTGACGAAGGCTTCATGTAATGAATTATGCCATTGAAAATTTGTCCACATGCGATAAAACATGTGACATGTGAATTAAATTACAAAAGTAACTCATCAAAAAATAATTAACAAAATAATATATTAAAAAGTTGTAAATAAGATTATTATATGTATAATAATCAAACTTAACTACACTTCTAAATATGATGCTATTTTCCAACATTTCTGAATCATCTTTCTTTATAATATTCATGCAACAACTCGTATATCATTGATGCATTATATAAACCAAATATTCCATGGTGTTCTCAAACCACTCGTATCAATTTGGTCAAATATAATGGTTACTATGGAATCAACGAATGATTGCCTATGATTGATATCATTAATTTATTCTTTATTATATATACGAAGTGGGGAAAAATAGGATATTCTCTAATATATAATTTTTTTCATAGTTGGTAAAAACTACAATCCTACGTGGATTAATGTCATTCCAAAACATTTCGACTTATTTCTTTAACATTTGTTATTAGGTGTATAGGTAAATGTTAAAGGACATCCAAAGGATTATTTTATCTAGTCTTAAGAGACAATTAATAGCCATTGAATCAAGAAAAGTTAAAGATCAAGATCAAGATTCAACTCATACAAACACATGTGCTTCAATACATCAATACCCCACCCACATCCGACGGTCGGAGACGGCGGACGGCGGCAATGGCCGCTGGAGGTGGCCGCCGGCGGTGGTGGTCGTGACTTGAAACACATGTGTTTCACCTTTTGAAATACATGTGTTTTGAAAATAAAGGAGTGTATATGTACAACCAAACATATGTGTTTCATGACTTGAAACACATGTGTTTCGTTACTAGAAGCACATGTGTTTCACTAACAACAGTTGTTTTGAAAATAAAGGATTGTATATGTACAGCCAAGCACATGTGTTTCAAGTAATGAAGCACGTGTGTTTGTAAGCTAGAAGCACATGTGCTTTACTAATAATAGTTCTTTTGAAAAAAAGGAGTGTATATGTACAGCCAAGCACATGTGTTTCGTGACTTGAAACACATGTGCTTCGTATGCTCCCATGTGTTTTAGAAACTCATGTTTTTAGTGACTTGAAACATATGTGTTTCGTGACTTGAAACACATGTGCTTCGAAGTAATATGCTCATTTGTATTTTGAAACACCTATGTTTTAGTGAAGCACATGTGTTTCAATACATCAATACCACCACCACCCTATTACCACCAGCATCTTCACTGTCAGTCACCACCACCACCGCCAGCCGCCGCCGCCAGCCACCGGCGGCGGCCGACAGTGGTGACCGGTGGTGGTGGTCGTGACCGGAAGCACATGTGTTTGAAACACATGTGCTTGAAACACTGTGATTTGATCTTAATCATTTTGATCCAATGGCTAGGATTTGTCCCTTGAGACTATGCAAAATCCTTGGACTTCCTTGAAGACAACTCTAGGTGTATAAATAAACCGATTTGTTTGCGAGTTACTCGAGTCCGATATGTTAAAATTGATAAAAGCTTGATTTAAACGAGCTCGGGCCGAGTTTAAGCTTAACTGCGAGTTCGTTTAAACGAGCTCGAGCCCTAGCTTTAGACTAAGAGCTTGTTTAGGCTCGTGAGTTAAGATATTTGACTTGTTTATATAAACATGTTAGTTTCGGTTAAATGTTTCCAGCTAACCAACCCACGAACCTGAACCCAGCCTAAATTGCCATTACAACTAGAAGTATAACTTCACATCTATATAATTACCAAAAGTTTATAGTAAAAAAATAAAATTAATCGAGTATTATAATTGAGGTTAGAAGCATAAATTATCAAAGTTTAAGTTTGCATAAATTATGTAAGTTTAAGGGAGAAATTTTTTAATACGAGGAAAGAAATATTTCCTCCGTTTCAAAATAAGTGATACAAATTTAACTTCAATTTTGAGGCAAAAGATGATAATGAAAGTTAATTAGATTAAATTTGAGAGCATCTCCAATGTTAGCTTTTTACAAAGTTTTTTACCTATTGTAGAGGTCATTTGAAGACAAATGATCTTCTAGCAAAAAGCTTTTGCTTCAAAAGCTTATTATCTACTAAGTCTTTCTCAACAAACAAAAAAAGCTTTATGGAAATAAATATGCATTGAAGCAAAAACTTTTTTGAAAGCTTATTATCAATATTTGAGTGGAAAGTCTATGTGGCAACTCTAATAAGTCTTTGCAATGACTTAACCATTGGGGATGCTCTGATAGTTAGTGAAGGATGGATCCCACCTATATTGATTAAAGTAAATTTAATGATGTTTAAAAGTAAAAGTAATGGTACATGTGTCTTTTAACTTTATTAAAGGAGATTGTTAGTGGGTGTGGTCCCCACTACCTTTTACCAAATATGGTAAAAATTTAAAGTGTATAACTTATTTTGAAACACCCAAAATGAAAAGTGTATCACTTATTTTGAAACGGAGGAAGTAATATATATGTTAAATGTGGTTAGAATTACAAGTTATAAAACTTTATAGAGTAGCAACCACATTGTAACTGGCGTTATAAGAGGTGAGAAGAAAGTAATATGTTTTATTGTTCTTAAATGTGGAATTGATTTTTTTTTAAACGGTAAATGCTAAAACAGAAGCGTACTTGCAATATTCCAACGAGCACCCGTAGTTCGAATATTCCAGCGATGTAAACCCAAATCCAATTTCGTTGATGAACCACATTGTAACTGACGATGGTGTTATAAGATGAAAGCTGAACCACAATCTTTCGATTGATGAACCAGCCATACATCGTTAGACTAAAAACATACTTAGACGTTACAAGATGTAAACACAAATCCAATGGGTCAATCTCAATAGCAGATCTTCTTAGATCTTGAAATCAAAATGCACTTACCAAACGACCGACTATCAAGTAAAAAGTCACTCACATGTTCATACCATTGATGAGGTGATCATGTAGTGTTTAATGTAACAGAGATCATGGATTCTTTATTATTTTAGGCCAAACTCCCAAGACAATTAAAATTATTTTTAGAGTAAATAACATGGATGGTCCTTTAAGTTTATAGTAAATTTCACCAATAGTCCTTTAATTTCAAAAATTACACTGATTGTCCTTAATTCTGAAAGGTTTTTCACCCATGTCCTTTACACTAACTGATGTTAATTTATTCTGTTAACTCACCCCATTTGCAATGCACGTGAGGGTAAAAACGTCATTTTAATTTCTTTTCATTCTTAAATTAATTTTTTTATCTTAAATAAAAGTTTTTAGTTTAAGAATAAAAAGAAATGAAATGAAAAATGACTTTTTTACCCTCATGTGCATTGCACATAGGGTGAGTTAACAAAAAAATTAACGTCAGTTAGTGTAAAGGACTATCGATGAAAATCTTTCAGAATTAAGGACCATCAAGTTAATTTTTGAAACTAAATGACCATTAGTGAAATTTGCTATAAACTTAAAGGACAATCCGTGTAATTTACTCTTATTTTTATTAACACGACATTTTAAATTTTATCTATAGTACTTATAGATAATTCCCCTTACTTCTTTGGGAAATGTCTTAAACACTTAAGAACCCAAAATATTAAAACGTAACATCCGGGAATCGAACACGTAACCTCTCGCCAAATGTTCCAAACGATCCACCACTGAGCTAACTCCCCTTAATCTTAAACACACACTAAATCCTCATGTTTTAAATCAATCCAGAGTCTTAATTTTTTCTGTCTCAAAATAAAATGCATGAACTAGGTTTCAAAGTTCAAACCCGTGATCTGTTCGACATGAAGCAACACGACTAACCAACTTGGCTACTTTCTTAGTTGCCTTTCATTTTGAAAATGAAACTGATATCATACGACCTATTCACCTTATTTAATCTCACGCAATTAATGATACATCAATAAAGCCGCAATTTTTTTTCCGATTGATTGCCATTTGTTATGATCGAATAATGCATAAAGATGATACATTAACGTCTTGTACCGTGTGCAATGAAAGTTGTTAATTATCTGTAACCGTTGACAAATCATGAGTTTATAAATAGGCGGGTAAAGTTGCTGATCCAGTCAGAACCTCTCAGTTAGAACTAACACAGTCAACAACTATCAGACAACTCTTTAAGGAAGATTGGGTAACAGGTTAAGACAAAATGTGTAATTTCCTCGCATACATTTTTTAATAAATAATATTATGCATATAGATACGAAAGTGGAGAAAAAAAAGCAAAAGGTCTATTATGGAAGCGAGGGTTCTCACTTCTATTTGGATGATTTGGAGGTTTCGAAATGCTACTCTTTCCAACCAAAATGGGATGCGTAAGGAGTGTATTGTAGATTTTATTAAAGAGTTTTCTTTTATTTGGGTTTGTAATCGTAGTGTTAAGTTTAAAGTAGGATGGACTGATTGGTTGAAAAAACCCACTTTTATTTCTGTAATTTGTTTGTTTTGCTAGCATCTTGCTAGCTTTATCATGAAAGTCGTTCCAAAAAAAAAAAAATTAGAAGGTTTTTGTGCAAACAAAAAAAATATACACTTTGCAGTTTGGATGCCCTTGTCGAGGCTTAGACTTATTTTCATCTCGATGGGAATGGCCAAAATACCATTATTGTAACATCCAAAAACCCGGCCAAATAGTTTATTGAATGACTATCTGATTAGATGCTATGTGAAATTTATTAGCTTTCTGTCTTTCGCGGTATTTTAACCAAGGGGTTAAAATACCCGACTTGTGATATATTTGATATGGAAATGTGACTTTTATACCTTTGGATTCTTTGTTGAATTTCGTTTCCGGAAATGCTTTCGTTTTTAAAATTGGAGTCCGTTTGCTATTCTAAATAAATTAACTACGAAAGGGACTTTTCAGACATATACTGTTTTGTTGGGAAAAAGCCAACAGGGGGCCCCACTACCCTTGTTTGGCCGGATATGGGGAGAGAGAGGGGGAAACCCTCTCTTTTGTATTATCTTTATTTTCAAACATTATCCTCCCAAGTTACTATTTCATTGAAGAAAACTCCATCTTTTCTCTCTAGCTTTCTTCCTCTTGTTCTTGAGCAATTCTTGGTAAATCCTTGAGCTAGAACCCGAAAATCATACTAAAGATTGTGTAGGAGAAACCTTGAAGTAAGTCACACCTTCTCCTTTAATTGTTCTTAAAGTTCTTGAGCTATGTCTTGTACTAGGGTTTATGGATCTTGTGATTTGTTAGTAAATCTTGTTATGGATGTTGCTTTATATGTTTATACAAGTTTTTACATCATTTGTATGGTTGATTGTTGGAAGAAGAAAAGGTTTGGTGAAAATCACCTTCAACCTCCATTAATAGTGGATGTTGAAGGCGGGTTTTGACAAATCTTGGGTTTCTTGATATTTGAATGGTTAGAATTGTTCATTAGGTTGAGAAATCATGTTTGTTAAGTTGTGGATGTTAAAAAACCTAGTATTGATAGATTTGGTGAAGTAATCTAGCTAGTGTTTGGATGAATTGGGTCAAATGGTGATCTAGGAATTGTGCAAGTATAATACTTGGAATTGTGTTAAGTATGAACTTGATGGATTGTTAAATGAATGTCAATTGATAGTATAGAGAATATGTGCTACTTGATGGAAGTGTGGAAGTGATATAATCATATTCGGGTTTTTTGGCCTGTTTAGGTCAACTAGTTGTATTGAAGTGCTAGATGGTCATAAATGGTCAAATGACTTGTTGTTGTTGTTGTTGAAATTGTGGTTAATATCATTTGAATGTGCATTGGGCGACTTTAGAATTGTGATTTGTTAAATTGACGATTTTGACAATTCAGTGGATCGGTCACTAACTCGGTACATTGTTGACATGAACCGGGAAGGATACTCAGTGATACTAGCTCACTGGGTTAAGGATCGAAGGTTGAAAGGTGAGTGGATTTAATCTACAACTCGGGTTTCGGTTCCTTTGAATTGGTATATGCTTTGTTATGAAAATGCAGGGAATTTCCATAACTGGGAAGTTCGCGACACGAACTATAGTTCGCGCTCGCGAACCAGCGACAACGATTTTTGGGGTGGTTCATGAACTACTTAGCGGAAGGGTTCCCGGGCGCGAACTCGAGATCGCGACGCGTGTATACGTTGAGCATAGTGTTAGAGGAATACTATACGTGACAATGTGCACAACCGGGACAGGTCAGTGTCGGATGAATAACGGCTGAGCATAGTGTATCGACTAACACTCTAACAGGGTACTCGAACCTTGCCTGTATACGTTGCATGGCTAAGGGGGTTTACCGGGGTGTTGGATACAACGCTATCGGTTACCGTGGTTTTGGCCGACCATGGTTTAGGGCTCGACAGGGCCGCCGATCCTCTCAATAGTGGTTACCCCAATCGGAGACGTTGCTTGCTTATGTGCTTAGAGCTTAGCATAGTTATAGTTATTTCATTCACTTAGCTTTTGTGCTAATCCCTCCCTCATTGACACATTTAAGGTTGGAAGGCTTGAACGGGTCGGGCTTGGACGGAGCATTTGACCATGCTTTAATTTATGTTTTGTGAAATGAGTCGCGTTTTGTAATACCGTATTTTAACTAACTTCTTAAATTGTATTGTTTTGTGGGACCACGGTTTGTAAACTTAACGTAACGCATGTGTAGACTATATGCTTCCGCAATCTATTACTAATGCTAAAACGGTTGTCCTTTTAAAAAAAGAAAAATGGTTTCAAAATTGGGGTGTTACAATTATCATCTTCTTTATTCCTTATAAATTCTTATTTATTTTTAGCTAGCCTTGTAAAACTAAAAAACCGCCAACCATAAGGACTAAAGTTGTTCAAAACCTCAATCACAAGACCATCTTTCTCTTGATTCCCATTCGGATCATATAATTCCATGTTTGGAGCGTACAAAGAAACTTGAAAAATTGTTGGAAGAACTTAAAACAAAACCTGCTCGATTATCTGCTGCACAGAAAGAACTTGATATGCATACTAATTTACGAGTTTACCAATTTTCAGGAAAAATCTATTTTAAGTTTCTAGGAGCTAATATCAATTTTCATTAAATAAAATACAATACAATTGGGAAATGACTAAAAACAAATACAAGATTGAAACAAGAATATGTAGAAACAAAGAAGGAACAAGTTTTGGTTGAGTCTCGTGAAATTCACGATCCCCTTAAAATAGATTCGTCGTCTATCTCTCAGGGTAAAACAACCGAGTAGTTTTACACTACCGAATATAATCCAAGCCAAAACACTTATCGAAAGTTCTTGTGTTTAAGGATAACTAAACTTGGAGATAGCTAATTATGATGCTTGTAAGTGGATGTAGACAAGTTGGTGAATGTGTTTCAAGTTGTCAAGAATGTGTCTTTCAATAAACCTCACATCTTCTATTTATACTAGAATTTGGTCCAAGGTCTAATGACACTCATTAATGTCATTAATCCAATTCAACACCATTCATTACAAAGAAATGAAACCACTAATTTAAATATATTTGTCATTAAAAATATAAATAATATAAATAATATTATTATTTGAATACTTTCACTAAATCAAGTGGCAAAACCGAGTGGCAAAGAACGAACCCCCATGAAACCCGGAAGACGAGTGTGGATAGGTTCGAGTTTTCACTAGTTCATTTGTTTAATTCTTCGTGTAGTACACCCCACTTTGAGAGTCGATATCTCATTCACCACACTACATTTTGGACATACCAACCATTAATTATATATAATTAAATATATAATTATATATGTCCAAAATTTTCCAACAATAGGTTTATGCTTTGAGCTTGAGTGTTGAAGTTCTAACCTAATAGAATCAAAATTGAACTATTTATGTTTAGTTTTATAATTTCAAATTATTGTGATTTTAATATTCTTTAAGTTTGTAAGGTGATTACTATTATTAGTTTAGTTTTAGCCAAAACAACCTTGATCAATTTTAATTCAAAGAATGGACTCATTTGACTTTCAAAAAGTCAAGGTATTGACCTTTCTGGGTCACCTACAGATAATGTTGTTATAAAGGATTTTAAAAGGCTAGGAACTTTAAAATATTGCTATACGTATTCTTTTTTGCATATAGGGAATTTTTTTAGCTTTTTAGTTAAGAAAATAGTCAAATACTGAAATTGTATGACGTTTTGGTAGTGCAAATGTTAATTTTACTTGCGTGAAATCTAAGTTCTTAATAACGGGTTTATGGGTAACTTATGGTACGGGTCAGGCGAGGTTGAGTTGACCCAGAACATTTTTCTTGCCAGCAAATTTCTATTTATTTTAGAGATAAAACATAACTTTAAAGAATTAATTCTCAAGCAATTGGGTCAAAATTGACACATTTGGGTTCTATGGTGATTTGTTGTGTAAATAAGTAAACATTCAACAAATTGTGAAATTTTAGACCGGAACTATTAGTCTACTACCCAAAACTTAAGTGTGAATGATTCACTTCAAATATATTTTGACAAAATATAACTAAAAATATTGCAAGTTCACTCAATAATTGATGAGGTTAATAGGGATTACCCTATGTATGTATATATAGGTAATTCTTAAAATCTAAATGATGATGGACTTTTATGCTCACAAGCCCACGTCACAATTCGATCCGTCAATGTTCGCGAGCCATGCTTTTGTCACGAGCCCAAGCCTAAGGTATCACCGCCTGTCAAGTTATGACCGCCTGCTGTCAAGTCATCACCGCCTGTCAGGATGAACAGTGTCGTCGCGCGTGTCTTGACACCGTCATAATGGCGTTCATGACTGCTTTATTGCAGGCGTTACACGATCATTGACGTCGTCATAATGGCGCTTCATGACTACTTTATTGCAGTCATAATGAGCCAACGTTCCATATACCTGGCCATATAAATACATGGCCTAACTCATTGTCGCCACGGACTGAGATAGATAAAAGAAGCCTAAAACACAGAGTTAACATACTCTCACTTTCACCTTCGCACTCAACCTTGATCACCCTAGGTTCGCCAAGAACTTGTTGGGTCTGCACTGTGATCATCACAGGAGATCCAAGGTTGACGTCGCCAAATCTTTGTGTTTAACAATCGTTGCTCGAACATTGGCGCCATCTGTGGGACACGTTTTTAAACGGCGTTTCACTTTTCCAAACTTTTTTTTTTCTTCCTTCTCAGTAATCAACCCGTTTCTATGGCGGATACACAGCCATCGCTGATCACTTCTTTAGCGCCATTAATAACCACTACCGTGACTACCACTATACCCGAGGCGGCGATAACCTCGCATATTCGTACCATGGAACCATACGTCGATTCTGACTGGACAATGTCGGATGTAAGGTCGACACGAGGGTATCCCTCTTTAACAAGTCCACTTTTCTCCACAAGGCTCGTTGGATCAAGTTCGTTTACCACACCACAACCAGTGACACCCATCCCTTCATTTCAGCCTCTTTTGTCCCACGGGACATGCTCTCAGGAGGATGGCACGGATCAGGTCCGACAGCCTGTTTCAAACTTTCCCCAGACCGCTACGCCAGGGGTTCGGGAGGATGCAATTGTGGAGTTACTCAGAAGGTTGGCTCAGAGTGCTCAGCCACCACCACCGCCTCCTCCACCACCTACTTCATCGGACCTGTTGTCTCAGTTGCTGCGTTGCGCCCAGCACCGCAGCCAACGGTTGTTCAACCAGTCGATCCGTTGTCACAATTATTGGAGCAGTTAAGACAACCACCCATTCACACCCTACCACCACATCCACCACAGGACACATCTAATGACATGTTGCGCGTGTTGCAAGCACTCGTGGCCGCAACCGCCCCACCCTGAGCAGCCACTATGCCTTTGTCGGTGGTTAGTTCGAAGTTCTGTGACTGGGTGGCCAGATTCCCACTCCCTGATAAACAAAAAGTTTCGTCCATCGTTGGTACTTACGACGGTACACGAGATCCTGATGACCACCTTGCTCTTTTTGAACATGCCATTATGACAGAGAAATGGCTAGACCCAGTCGCTTGTCACATGTTCCCTGGCACGTTGCAGGGTTTCGCTCGTGATTGGTTTGCTGACTTACCGGAGAGGAGTATTCAAGACTTTGCAGATCTAAAGGCTAAATTTGTGACTCACTTTGTACAACAAAAGAAGCAGCAGAGAACTCATATAGAAGCGCATTTGCTGCGACAAAGGGAAGGTGAGGGGTTACGCGACTTCATTCAGCGTACACGCAGGAATGCCAGAAAATTGTCGCCTTACCCGAAAGTCAACAAATTTCGGGTTTTACCCTCTCCTTACACCCAGGACAACTGCAAGAGAAGTTGATCAAGCGAACTCCGGTCACTTTCAAGGAAGCCACTGACCGGGCATATGATTTCCTGAGATCCAAGGAAACTGTTACTCTCACACGGGGAGTTCTCAACAGGAGAGACAAATGGGGGAGCTCGTCAAGCGCTAGACCTGACAATCGCCTAGACACCAGGCAGGATAGCAGACGAGACAGAGACAGCCGCAGAGATTTCAGGCGAGATGACAAAAGTAGCAGGAGGCCTACTCCCTATGATCGTGGTACATGTCCCAATCTAAGTAAAAGTCCAAGCGAGATATTGAAGACAGAGCAGATGTGGTCATCTTTCAAAGCACCTCCTCAGATGTTACACAAGTCTGGAAAGAAAATATGAACAAACGCTGTGATTTCCATGAAGATTATGGTCATGATACTAATTCATGTAGAGAGCTAAAGGCTGAAATCAAGCGTGCCTTAGAAGAGGGGAAATTAGAACATCTCGTACCAGGGGCAAGACAACATGCAACAAAAAATCCGACCAAAAAAGCTTATAGTTGGCAGAAGAAGGGAGACAATGGTGATCATCCTGGGCCGCCTGATGGCCAGGTGCTCATGGTTCAAGGCGAGGCATCGTCTAAGAGAAAAGCATCGGTCCTCCAAAGCTGGATGATGGTTCCCATTTCCTTTCCCCCCCAGTAGCAGCTACTTCCAACAATCCTGTTGTCATTAAAATCCGATTGTCCAATTATGAGATTAACAAATCCTATGTTGATACAGGCTGTTCTACTGACATAGTGTTTGAGCATTGTTTCAGGAAACTACCCCAAGCAGTCAAGGACACAAAAAGACCAGCGCAGGCACCGTTGGTCGGTTTTTCTGGAGAAACACACTGGCCTGTGGGAGAAATAACTTCACCGATGATGATGGGGGAATATCCACGGTATAGGGTTGAAACGGTAGACTTTGCCATTGTCAACGCCCCTTCAGAATACAACGTTCTTCTTGGCAGACCATCGCTAGAGAAGTTCAAGGCCATACCTTCCACTATTCACGGCATGGTGAAGTTTCCTACTCCATCTGGAGTTGCTACTGTCAGGGGGCAGATGTCATGGCCACAGGAATGCAAGCAAGTTGAAAAGCCAAAGCCAAGCACCGATCGGGCTACACCAGCGGAGGTCACGAAAGGTCCAGAAACAAATGTAGTACTCAATGCCAATTTTCCTGATCAACTGGTCATTATTGGCTCACAATTACCTTTGCAGATAAAAAACAAACTCATTAGTTTGTTAATATCCAACCTAGATGTTTTCGCATGGCAGACATCTGATATGACAGGTGTCCCTAGGAGTTTTGTCGAGCATGCTCTAAATGCCAATCCAAACATTGTTCCAATCAAGCAGAAAAAACGCGGGCTTGCCATGGATCGCAGCAAAGCAGCATGTGAACAAGTCAACCAAATGGTAGCAAGTGGAATCGTCAGGGAGGTAAAATACCAGACCTGGATTGCTAACCCGGTCATGGTCAAGAAAAGTGATGGTTCATGGCGGTTATGTGTCGACTTCAAAGATATTAATAAAGCATGTCCGAAGGATAACTATCCGCTGCCAGAGATTGACTGGAAGGTAGAATCCTTGGATGGCTTCCGGCTGAAATGTTTCTTGGATGCTTACAAAGGTTATCACCATATCCACATGAAGCGCAGTGACGAGGATAAGACAGCTTTCCATACAGCCCAGGGCATCTACTATTTCCAAAAAATGCCATTTGGTCTAAAAAATGCAGGTGCAACCTACCAGCGCTTGATTGACCAGATATCTACTCTTTCAAAAAAAAAAAAAAAACAAATGCCATTTGGTTTGGTCTAAAAAATGCAGGTGCCACTTACCAGTGCTTGATTGACCAGGCGTTCAAGGATCAGATTGGACGAAATGTGGAAGCTTATGTGGATGACATTGTCATCAAAAGCAAAGCGGAGGATATCATGTTGGCAGATATCAAATAAACTTTTGAGGCACTGCGGAAGATCAACATGAAGCTTAACCCCTCCAAATGCAGCTTTGGCATGGAAGAGGGCAAGTTCCTAGGGCACATCATCACGCCGAGAGGCATTAAAGCCAATCCCAAGAAAATACAGGCTGTTTTAGACATGATCTCCCCATCCACCAAAAAGCAGGTGCAAAGTTTGAATGGTAAGCTGGCAGCACTGAGCCGCTTCCTCTCAAAAGCAGCTGATCGATCTCTACCATTTTTCCACACTTTGAAAGGCTGCATAAAGAAGCAAGATTTTTCATGGACACCTGAAGCCGAATCAGCCTTTTAAGAGCTAAAGCAGTTTATGGCCACCCTTCCTACGCTCACAGCTCCTGTACCAGGAGAAACATTGGTGGTATATCTGGCTGCTTCTATGGAATGTGTTAGCGCAGTTATGATGGCACGGCGTGGGTCTACCCAAATGCCAGTTTACTTTGTTAGCCGGGTGTTGAAAGGTCCAGAAATAAATTACCCGTGCTTGGAAAAATTAGCCCTTGCTTTGGTACATGCAACTAGGCGTTTGAGGCGTTACTTCCAGGCCCACCCTATTCATGTCTTAACAGACAAACCAATTAAGCACGTACTAGGAAAGCCTGAGGTGTCAGGATGGCTGGCTAAGTGGGCAGTGGAGTTGGGGGAGCATGAAATTTCCTTTTATCCAAGAACTTCTATGAAAGGTCAGATCTTGGCCGATTTCCTTGCCGAGATAGACGAAGAAGATAAGGAAAGGCACGTGCAGGGGGAGGAAAATATCCCCTGGACACTTTTCACTGACGGTGCCTCTAACTTGGAGGGTTCCGGGGCGGGTTTAATTCTTACAGACCCCAATAAAAATGAGTATACGTATGCCCTTAAGTTCGAGTTTCCCACAACTAACAATGAAGCGGAGTATGAAGCTTTGTTAGCAGGCTTGAAAATTGCCAGGGAAATGGGGGTGACAAGCATATCTGTATTTGTAGATTCACAGCTTGTCGCCAACCAAGTCAGTGGAGCATTCGTTGCGAACCAAACCTCCATGCAGCTATACTTAGAAGAAACTAAAAAGGTGATCTCAGAATTCACGAAATTTACCATCGAGCAAGTGCCCAGAAATCGCAACAAGTTAGCTGACGCCCTAAGCAAGTTGGCTTCGTCCTCCTTTGCCCATCTTAAAAAAGAATTACTGGTGGAGATCTTGACAGAAAAGTCCATTGCGCGACCAAAGGAGGTTGCCACTGTTACAGAGGAAGAATGTTGGAGGACTCCGATCTCAAATTTCCTCAAACATGATGTACTACCGGCTGATCCACAACTAGCAAGGAAAATTCTTATGAAATCACCAATGTACACGTTGGTGGACAACTGCCTGTTTTGCAAATCTTATCTGGGGCCACACCCGCGTTGTGTTGGCCCAACACAGGCTAAAAGTATCATTGAAGCTGTACATAGCGGCACATGCTCCCTCCACGCGGGACCAGCTCGGTCACTGGTAAAATCATGAGATTGGGGTACTTTTGGCCAACGATGCATCAAGATGCAAGGGAGGAAATCGAAAAGTGCACAGCCTGTCAACAAAATACTTCTGTCGCCAAATTACCAAAGCAGGATCTTATACGTGTTACTACTGCATGGCCATTTTACAAATGGGGGATCGACATTGTTGGGCCATTTCCGCCCGGCGTTGGCAATGTCAAGTTTCTCATTGTTGCTGTTGACTACTTTACCAAGTGGATAGAGGCAAAGCCCTTGGCAACTATCACCGGGAAGCGAGTTATAAGTTTTGTCTGGGAACACATCGTTTGCAGGTTTGGGGTACCACATGTCATGGTAAGCGATAATGGAAAACAGTTTGCAGAATGTCCATTCAAGGCTTGGTGCTCTGACATGAACATACAACAGAGGTTCACATCAGTGGCACATCCTCAAGCCAATGGCCAGGTCGAGGTCATGAAGAAAGCCATCGTGAAAGCAATCAAAGCCAAATTAGGCCAGCGCAAAACTGCATGGGTGGATCTATTACCAGGTATCCTTTGGGCTCATCGAACCACCCCAAGTACAACTACATCTGAAACACCTTTCAGCTTGGTTTATGGTACGGAAGCCGTCATTCCTCCAGAAATTACTCATCCAACTCAACGGGTTATAGACTTCAACCCTGAAGAGAATGAGGACGCACTACGAGAAAACTTAAACATCGTAGAAGAGCGTAGGGAGATCGCTCTCATCAAACAGGCCCCAGTCACATGCAGATGGCAAAATATTACAATCAGCGAGTCCGTCCTCTCTCTTTTCAGCCGGGCAATCTGGTATGGAGGAAGAATGAGGCCAGCAGGGTAGAAAGTCAAGGCAAGCTCGGCCCTACATGGGAAGGCCCTTATCAAGTACTTCATGCTAATGGCAATGGGTCTTATACCTTGTCAGACATGGACGGACAGACTATCCCCAGGACATGGAATGTCATGAACCTGAAGAAGTGTTACGTTTAATAATTTGGTTTGATCATGTATCCCAATTTTATTCAATAAACTCAATAAGATAACACTTTTTATTATGTACGATGTTACAACACATGCATGCACAAGTGACATAGTCAAGAACATAGTTCAATATAAATTATAATAGGTCCATCAAACATACGTTGTTTGGTCCCTACACATGCATCCATTTTCATCTTTTAATCAACTTGATAAAAGATAAGCACTTCCTATTCGGAAGCGACATCCTCGCGAGTATAAAATTCTCTAACCGGTACACCAACAAACACATACATAATTTCTATAGCAAAATACACGCATAGAAAGAAACCAAGTAATTTCAAACATAGAAATTCCACAAAATTATTCAAAGGCTACAAAGCAATAATCCAACCACAAAATAAAACCAAGTCACAAAGTCATAACATGCATAAACAAGCTAAGGCTGTGGCTGTGCCGACAATAAGGCAATAATAGCTGGAAGTGACATCTCCAAATCTTGCACCAGGGTAGTCATAATGGGAAAAGCCCTGTCTGCAAATTTCTCACTCGCACGCGTCATGTTACCATGCGTCGCATGGTCCAAAAAAGGCAAGCTCTCGGGAGAAATATTGGGGAGTGCATCTTTCACTTTTTTGCTAGCAAGATGTCTCCCAAACATATGAGAGGCACGGTTAAAGTCGTTCCGCACATTAGCAACATCAGGATGTTTAAGCATCAAATCAAATAGCTGAGGCAATATAGCAACTAAATCTTTCCTCATCTGCATGGCAGCATCACGTTCTTCACGCATCTTGACCATCGCTTGCCTCATAGACTCCAGCTCAACATTTTTTTCAATCACCTGTTTCCCTTTTTGCGCTAACTGCTCATCACGGGCACTCAGGGTTGCTGACATCTCTTGTTTTTCCGTTTCAGCCCTAGTCAAAATGACCCCCTGCTGGGATATTTTCTCTTTAAGCGTGCGCACTTCCTCTTGACAACGACTAGATGTAGTTTGCTCAAGTGCTAGATCTTTCTTCAGAGAGGTAATATCATCTTTGCTATTATCAACTTGCACCTGCAACTCGGCGCACAACTTCTTTAATTCCCCATGTTCATTGCTTACCAGCTGCCGGACGTAATCCCTAAAACAATTGAACATATTTATGTCTGCTTCACCAATCACACCTGTATTCCCGTTCATAGATCCAGATGGCACACCCTCGCTAGTTGAAAGAGGCAGGGTAGAACATTGCAAAACTGGAGACTGTGTCATGACAAAGGGCGCGCTGATCGTCCCAAACATACTACAAGTTGCACCAATTGTGGTGCTTGCTCCAAATGATCCAGTATTACCCCCGTGATTTACCAAAGTAGCATTTGAGGGAAGATTAGAGGGGAAGGTCAATTTTAGCGCCTTCGGCAAAGGGACGTCATAATCGCTTACATCTAGACTCACCGCCCTTTTACCACGTCCTAACATGTCTCGGTCATCCAATCTGGGATCTGGAAGTGACGTTGCCCCCAAGTAATCGAAGTCCTCTGCATATTCACAATAAGATCGTTAAGTGACAGGTAATAAGTTAGCAACGACTATAATTATGGTGTTACCTGTTTCATCTTCGCTGTCACTCTCAGCGATAGTCCGGGACATCGACTTGTCATTATCAGCGGCACCTATGAAACATAAAAAGCATACGCTTACCTTCTACCATAGTCAACACATATGTGTAAAGGTTGTGCACTTACCTGGGGTCGAGTTTGACGTCACCTCGTTGGTTGCGGTCGTGTTTATCCCAGAATTAACATGCGAAGTGGCACCAGTTTCTTGTTCACCAAGGGTAACATCAGCAGGATGACTTTCGATCTCATACTCCATAAAAGCAGGATCTCCCTCCATGAAATCCATCAAGCTCATGGCTGCAGGAAACATACAAGGAGTCAGTACCTATACAAAGATAATATAAAAACATGACAATATAGCAACAGGAACCCATGTTTCCCAGTATCCGAGCCCACAATCACAGGCTTCATCCCTTCAGTCCAATAATCCGATATACCAGCTAACACCAAAGCACCTTCCTCATAAACTCGAAAAACAATGGACTTTCGTAAAATCTGCTTGCACAGCCTCCCGCTTTGAGGCGTCAGGGCTGGAACATCGTTTAACGATTTGTCAAACCCAATACTCCATCTAAACAAGTTACTGGCCCAAATATTTCTGAAAGCGGCATCGACAAACACATATTTAAATCTCCAATTTCTATGACTAGTAAAACATTCCCGAATAATTTTTTTCTTTCTATCCTTCAACTTTACAGAAAACCGATCGTGAGATTTCATCAGCTTATAACACGTCCTAAACAAGAGTACTGAAGGTTTTATCCCCATTGCCACCAATAACATCTCAAAAGTCGTGATTTTTGATACGGCTACTGGGTGTAACTGTGCAAATCCCAACTTGAAGTAGTTCAACACACTCAAATAAAAACCGGTGGCTGGCAATCTAAAATTGGAGTGGGAAAGGTAATGGATATAGAGGGTTACTTTTCCTTGCGGAGGGGAATGAGCTCGTTGGTTTGACGTAGGTACAATAGCGTTATAGTTCCTAAGGCATGGATACTCATCCATAAGTTTCGTTAGCATTTTGTCATAGACTGTGCTAGGGCTCCGAGCAACTGATGGAGTTTCCACCACAATCGCCTCTGACACGGGCTCTCCCATGTTCAAACAACGACAACTACAATATGCCTAATAAATAACAGCTGTGTAAACAAAACAACGCAATGGAGAGGCAAATACGTACCTGTAAGGTAGCGAGCAACCCAATTAAACCTACAAGGCATACAATTACCGTTAGTAAGGAGTTAAGTGTTTAAAGCGTGCAAACCCAAACCGCCGGCCCATAACCCTAAATTGCCGGTCAAACAACCCCAAACCGCCGGTCGAACAACCCCAAACCCATAGAACCCTAAACCGCCGGCCCGAAAAACCCTATACCACCGGTCCCCTAAACCCGTAAAACCCTAAACCGCGGTTTCCTCAAACCCTAAGACCGCCGGACCATGAGAACCGCCGGTCCACCTAAAACCGCCGGACAAGGCGCTAAACTGCCGGTCGAACATTAACCACCTGCCCGAAGACCGCCGACCGTGAAAACCGCCGGTCCAACTAAAACCGCCGGTCAAGGCGCTAAACCGCCGGTCGAATTAACAACCTGCCCGATCTGCGCCGGACTCCTACGACCGCCGGTTGTACCAAAAGGACGACCTATCGACTTGCCGCCGGTCTATGACCTAAGACCGCCGGTCTTGCTCGGTCCGCCTGTCCACCTGCGACAGCCGGTCTTGCTCGGTCACGAACGATCGACTAACACCGCCTGTCTACCTGCGACCGCCGGTGATCACGAATTATCAACTTACGACGCCTCTACCGGTCGCGAACACCCTCGGTCTAGGGTTGCCCGCCGGTCAAGGGCAACCGGTACGCTCGAAAAAAAAAACAAAAAAAAAAAAAAAAAAACTTACGAAGTGATGATAGTTACGACTCGCAAACCGTTGTTTTGGCAAATCCTAACTCGAGGGCATGATGAGGTTAATAGGGATTACCCTATGTATGTATATATAGGTAATTCCTAAAACCTAAATGATGATGGGCTTTTATGCTCACAAGCCCACGTCACAATTCGATCCGTCAATGTTCGCGAGCCATGCTTTTGTCATGAGCCCAAGCCCAAGGTATCACCGCCTGTCAAGTTATGACCGCCTGCTGTCAAGTCATCACTGCCTGTCAGGATGATCAGTGTCGTCGCGCGTGTCTTGACGCCGTCATAATGGCGTTCATGACTGCTTTATTGCAGGCGTTACACGATCATTGACGTCGTCATAATGGCGCTTCATGACTGCTTTATTGCAGTCATAATGAGCCAACGTTCCATATACCTGGCCATATAAATACATGGCCTAACTCATTGTCGCCACGGACTGAGATAGATAAAAGAAGCCTAAAACACAGAGTTAACATACTCTCACTTTCACCTTCGCACTCAACCTTGATCACCCTAGGTTCGCCAAGAACTTGTTGGGTATGCACTGTGATCATCACAGGAGATCCAAGGTTGACGTCGCCAAATCTTTGTGTTTGACAATCGTTGCTCGAACAATAATCATCAGGTTTGTAATACTTGTAATCAGTAAAAAAAGAAGGTGTGAATTCATTCGATATATCTGTGCATCTCATACAGCTTCTCTTGATGTCCTAAGCGGCCACCACTCGCAACACCAACCACCGGCTATTCAAAAAATCCTACCAATCACCTACCATCACTATGTATAGCCACCTACCACCACCACCATCGCCACCACAATAAATAGTTTCAAGGTATATGCCGCCGCATTGAGCGGGTACCCAATATATTTGTATGTATTAACATGTTCTTAGTTTTAGATATTATGAAAAATATATAAAACATGCCCATAAACTCGAAATAAGTACACCCGATCCGATAAACATAAAAAAATTCAGTTACTTACATAGTTAAGTAATTGAATGAACCCTAAAATAGAAATTTCATAAATTCAACAAGCAAGCAAGACATAAGAAAAGAAAGGATCTACAACCATGGTGAATTGTAAATGGGTGTGACAACAGCTTTGGTTTGAAGATACTTGTCTAAGGCTTCTATCCCGTGATCCTTTCCAAACCCGCTCATTTTGTATCCTCCAATCGGGCACCCGGAATCAAAATTATGGTAACAATTTATCCAAATCATGCCTGCCCGAACTGACCTCGAAACCCTATTGGCTATGTTCAAGTCATTAGTCACAATTCCGGCTGCTAAACCATATTTAGTCGTGTTAGCTTTCGTAATTGCCTCTTCAATCGTCCTGCTATGTCATTATTGTGTCCAAATTAGTAGAGAAGACAATTTCAACCTACTTTCCTAATAGTTTATTGAATTGGGTAAACATTATATCCAACGCGTAAAGTTTAGAAGCTTATATTCAATTTTGTTTTGAGATGTAACGGGAAGAAAAAGAATGGACTTACTTGAACTTCATAACAGCTATAACCGGACCGAAGATTTCATCCTTGGCGATAAGCATATCATCCTGGTTAACATCGAGAAAAAATTACAAAAAAAGCAAATTTAGTACCCGAATTATTGTTTTGGACACATACCGTGACATTTACAAAAATTGTTGGCTCGATGTAGTATCCCTTTTCTCCACAACGCTTACCACCGAATAGCAACGATGCACCTTCTTTCTTTCCATGCTCGATGTATGAAAGTACTCTCTCAAATTGTTTCTTATCGACCTACAAAACGAAAAAT